>BJBW01000317.1:51312-168939 GCA_004320125.1 Scolopax mira | reverse complement strand
CTTCAACCCTCCCTTGAGATACTTGTATGCATTAATAAGTCGCCCCTCAGCCTTCTCTTCTACAGACTAAAGATTCCCAGCTCTCTCAGCCTCTCTCTTTCATTGGTTTCTGAAGGAAAGACAGCAAAAAAGGTTTGTCCACAGGTGGCTTGCTGGGTAAATGACAAGCAGAGCATATACAACTGGGAAATCCAGACATGATAGCCAAAATGATTTAACTTGGTCTTAATAAATATTGCATCAATATTCAGAACGAGAAATAGAAAGTTTGTACATAAGATTTATGTTTCACCCTATGATTCACATAAGTGGTTTGATTAAATATTTATTCTAATATCCAGTTGGGTTAAGAATTACACCAATCTGTCTGTACATATCTATGCAGAAGCTCTTAGAAAAATCTTACTAATGCACCAGAAATATGTTATCAACCTTTTAGTTTTATTCTAAAAACATATTTTTTTCTTATCTTGCTAAAAAAAAAGTCTGCCAATATAATTTATTCCTTGCCACAAACAGGCTATTGACCTTCACAGATGTTGCTCATGGGCTAAATCTAGTGAGGTTTCGGTAAAAAGAGAATGCAATTTCTCAGACTTCTCAAATACCTTCAGAAACGTAAGTTCGGTAGAGCAAACATTAAAAGAGAACTTTTAGAAGGTTGTAGGTAAGCTCGACTGATTCACCCTGCTCTTTGGATACATTACAAGATTTAGATGAAATCCTTCAAAAGTTAAACTTCATTCCTCTTGTAGTTGAGTTAACAACATATTTTTTCTTCTGCAGAATGACTACAATAGCTTGGCTTCTCACAGATTGAAATCAGCCCAAAAGTACGTGTTATTTTCCTGAGAAGACAAAGAGATCAACAACACTTACATGAAAATGGGCCTGGCTATTTAAAAATGGCAGGTGATGTTGAGAGACATCTAAGACGACTTGCTCTTAAAATTGTTTATGGCTCACACTCTGAAAATGAGCTCAAGTTATGCATTCCACTGTCATTAGTCATATCATAGAACAGAAGTCACAAGCCATGATTGAATGGGTTGATTATTGGTAGCTGACAACCACTAGTAGGTGGAGCTGAACTTCAGCTCTAGTTCAACTTTGTTGTCAGTTCTAGTACTGTTTGATTTTACATGGTCCTCACTTTTACGTTTCTCCCTCAATGAATTTAGAAGGTTATTTACATCTGTTAAGTTTTGTGAAGTTGAGAGACAAACGGCATTATATGTGTGCTGTTTATTAATGTAGTAAAAAGGCACAATTGTGCATATTTTTTGCTTAGCAACACAATGGGTAGCCTGCAAAAGAGCTTCAAACTTTACCTCTGCTGATTTGATAGAGGAAATATCACATTATTAAATACAAAAATGGCAAGCACATCATGATTCTGTTGCTCTGCCTTTGCCAGAATCTCTCAGTAAACCTGCATAGATGGTCAGAAGTTATATGTAGTGAAAAATATTCAACATCTCTCATCTGTTTTTACTACAACCTCTGTCAAGGTTTTTTCAGCCAGCCAGCTAAGACCATATGCTAACAGTGATTTAAATTCACAAACTAAACCCTTCTTTCAGATCAGGAATAGGATGCAAAATGAATGAGGCTTGCAAAATGAATAAGGCTTGTCTTGCTTTTTTTCTCCCCCCCATTATTTCTTAGCGATAGGCAGAGAATTCTAATTCCCCAGATCACCAGATCAGATACAAGTATTACTGAGCTAATTTAACTGGAGTGGATATATCTGTACAGATGCTATGGGCTTTCCTTGGTACTAAAAAAGAAAAAAATAAGAAAAATCAAGCCTCAGACCTGTCACAGACCTCCTGTATGACCTTACACAAGGCACCTTATTTCAGCGTGATTTTTCTTTTCAGCAGTAAGACTAAATATCTAGAATACCTGTAATATCTATAATATATAATATATATTATATATATTGGAATCAAAAACTCTTTAGAAACTCATCCTGAGAACTCTTTATGTCAAAAAGTACAGAGTCGGGAAGCTGGTGTCAATCAATTGCCTTATCAACTCCTTTAATTTTACTACTTAGGTATCCACAGAAATAATCAAAGCATAGATACCTGTGTTCTGAAGCAAAAGACTACCACAAGCACAGAAATTTAGATCCGCCACTTCAGACAAGGTACAGAAGCATCCTAGTAGTTCTTGAGAATTGAAGCTACATGCTGTGGTCACATTAAATCATTTATTTCAGAAAGATACTTAATCTTTATTAAAATGTTCCAGGTAATTAATAACTTTACACATCCGCTGGTAAACTACTGCAGATGCTATAACCCTGATTGCCAACACGTTACCCATCTTTCCCGTTTCAATTTATCTGACTTCAGTTTCCAGAAAGAGGATCTCAATATGCCTATTCCTACTAATTAAACAACTCTTTAATACAGTACACTTTCTTTTAAGTACTCATGAGCCATTTCTGAGCCTTGTTTTCACAAAAGGTCTTAAAGATCACTACAACTAGTCTCAAGAGTTGTGTTACTCTTGTAACTTCTTGTGTTACTAGAAGTCCTTGAAGCTCCTTCTTGCAGATTCGTACGTGCAAAGCCATGGTTGCTGTTGCCTGGCAAGCCAGAGTAACGCATCCTGGTACCTCCCCATTGCATTACTGATAGGGCACAAATTTCCCTAAACTGCCTTCAAGTAGTGTATGGCATCCAGTCCTTGATGTCCTTGTCCAGGCAAGCCTCTCTGCCACCAAACCCAGGTGATATGCCTGCAACCTCTGTTCCCAAAGAAAGACATGTTGTTAAGGGTGAAGCCCAGATGGCTCTCCAGCCTGCTTAGGAAGGTTATCTGTTAAGATCCATTGTTCAGAGGACAACCACCTGGCTATGCAATCCGGATTCCCTTTTCCCTGCTTCTCCGCTTTTGTGTTTTATCGAGCAAAGAAATTATAAAAATAAGGGAAGATTATTTTACAGAAAATATACTTGGACACTCCTCTCTCAATTCATCCTCCTCTCCCAAATTTGTCTGCGTCTGAAAGTTGGCAAAACCATGATTATGCAGCTGTATGCTCAGTAGCTCAGTGCATCAGTATTCACAATACACTGCATTGATTAAAAAGAAGGTTGAGTGGAGAATGTTATTACAGAGAAAATGCTGTCCCCAAATTCCTTCTCCTCAGGCAAGGTGTGGTGGTCAGACACACGCAGGACAACCCCAACTGTGGACAAGACAGCCAGGATGCCAAATATGTACCCAGGTGAGCACCCATCACCCCTGTATATGCAATCATACCAGCCGTCTTCCTTTGCACCTTGATTTGATCAACTCATCAAGTACTGCCACATCAGCATTTCTCCCTCAGCAAGGAACAGACACAAACTGTCCCAAAGAACCTGGACTGTGTAGGATTTACCACTGGTTTGCCTTGTTTGCCTTTCCTTACCGTGAATCATGCAAGTGCCTGTGCAAGGTACTAAGGTTTCTCCATTGCTATGGGAACACAGTACTCTGCAGCAACTGAAATATTCAGCCCACCTCCATACAACACCAGGATTTGCAGATGCCAGCCAAATACCTGAGCAAAGAAAGGTTTCCAAAAGCCAATATGCTATTAGCATTTAGTAAGAAGAAAGGAACAGCTTGAGACTACTCCAACTGATGGAATTGCTGCTGCCCTTCTGTACTCAACAACTCTGCCGCCCCCGCACCAGAGATGTTCATAAAAGGCAAAGCCCTGGCATAGGAAGAGACAAAAAGAAACACCTACCTCCAGAATAACACAAAGATTGGTCATCTGAATGTGGCTGAATATTTTTGGTCGGTACCCAGCTGTCCGGCACCCAACAATTTGGATCATCTCTGCCCTAAAATTACCCTCCCGCAGACCTCCAGGATAGGCACACAGACAGCAACCAGACATCTGGCTTCTACCTCAGGGTTGGGGTTAGATGGCATTCCTGTTCAAAGAGCTGAATATTTCCTCTTTTCTTTTACCCACAAACTCAAATATCAGAAGAAAAGTAAGAGTTTATTTCCCATCACTGGCTGGCACAACTTTTATATAATCTGGAACAATAAACAAGGACACTTGCATGGGATTTGGCTTTTGTTAGGCAAGGGTATTACTGGGATTCAATGGGTTTACTTCTGGTTTACTGGGCTATCCCACTTTAATAAGCCAGTTCTTATACAAACATATTTGACTGTCAAGTGGTAAAACGAGGCATAAAACCTAAGTTGCAACAGAATTGAATTCAGCAGAAGGGGAAATAATTATTTCTCTTTGAACAAAACAAAAAAAAAAAAAGACAAAAAAGTCTTCCTGGTCATCCTGAATCTATCAAATTCCAATCAGTCAGAAAACATTGAGGGGGGAAGCA
Organism: Scolopax mira; assembly: GCA_004320125.1. Lineage (NCBI taxonomy): Eukaryota > Metazoa > Chordata > Aves > Charadriiformes > Scolopacidae > Scolopax > Scolopax mira. The sequence goes on along the minus strand of BJBW01000317.1, from coordinate 164,572 downwards.
GATGAGCAACTGGATGACATTTAAAAGCACTGTAAAGCTGCTCTCATCTAAACTTTTGTGCCTGGTTTTGCTGTGTTCCCAGCAGTGGTAACAGCTGTAGGGATTTAGGGAGTACGGTGGGGACCAGCCATAACTGCAGCCTTTGCTGAGCAATACCAGCCATGCTCTCTGAAGACCGAGTTCTTGGGCCAAGGGTCCAGCTGTATAGGAGGACAAGGACCAGTCCATGATGACTGGTCACAGCCCAGGATTTGCTTCTCACTTCAGTAATAACTACCCATTGTTCCCACAGTCTCCTGCGTTCTGTACAGGCTGATTGAAACAGAGTCATGTTTGTGCAGTATGCAAGCCACCTACTTGGTGCTTGGTATGTCACAGGACCCTCCATCTTCTTCTTTTGTCTATCATTAAAAGTATTTACAAGATGCTTGCAAGACACAGGAAACTAAATTACCCCAAGAAGTCTGATCTAGCCTAGTTGACACTGGCCATAATTTGAAAGGATCTATCCAGACCTTTGAAGAACTTCACGAAATTCTTACAAATTATGCTTCCTGTTTCATAGAAAACTCATAAAAAGTTCAAAGACCAGCTACTTGATCCAATCTAACCCAATCTAACTTGACCTGATATTCTGGGACAATCTGGATCAGACAAGAACATGAAGTTCAATCTCCTTTGGTGGTAGACTAATAGATAATCTCCTCTTGTATTTACAGGAAAACCAACCTTATCTACTCTCAGTCTTCATTCTTCTAGATAAATAAAGAAGCCACATCTCTCTATTTTATAGATATGCCCATATATATATATTTTTTAAGGTTTCTGATCATCCTAGTAGCCCTTCTTAGAACCACTCTTGAATAGACATGTCCAGACTTCTGTACATATTTCACTAATAGCATCCTACATTGAGGTTGGAAGTACTGCAAGTTTCTAGTAGTCAGTTATTCATTAAATCATAATAATTCACGAAGCTGTAGTAATGCTAATGTGTTTTAGCTCTTCTTCGTGTTGACCAATGTATCACAGGAAAACAGTCATCTCTGGATATGATGAGTACAGTATACAAATGTTGGATAGGATAGGACAGGACAGGCCAGGCCAGGCCAGGACAGAGGGAAACATGAGTTACTAACATCTGCTGTTACAGATCACAGTAACATCGAAGACTAAAAATTCTAACAGTAAAAAGCAAATATAATACAAGTCACAATAATATAGGTCTTTATAATGAGGAAGTAGATGGCTTCAGTTTATGGCATGCACAAGTACATGAAATAATAGTGATTTATGTTTTTTTAAACAAAAGAAATAAGTATTTCAATTAGGTTTGTGAGGGAGGGAGTATGGGGCTTTATATTCAAAGCTTCATTTTAACCAGGGAAATTACTGACTGCTGCATGAGGCTGCATTCTGCTTCTTTCTTTCCCATGAGCAGGGCACCCAGCTTGCCTCAGGAATCCAAGCCCGGCAGGACGCCTTTCTGACATCTACCTCCTGACTAGACGTGGGTGTATCTACTGACATTAAGCAGCATGAGATCTTCTCAAGGAAGCAAAGCCCTACATGAAATTATTTCACTGCAAAAGAAGGAAAAGTTTTTAAAGAGAAAACTACCCAGCATGCTGCTCCTGAAGCCAAGTTGAACTTTCATTTTAGATACGAGCATTCTGTAAGAACAGAGTGCTCATCTACTTCCTACAGTAAATTATTCTTCCTCGGCTGTATTTCTGTACACTTTAAATTTTGATATAAAGTCTTACAGAAAAAGAAATCCCAGTAATTATAATCCTATCAATTATGTAGGCACTGTTCGGTAGACACCAGAAGTTTAAGAGTTACCAGGGACAAAAGCACTGTGCCCTTAAAGAAGTAGGACAATTAATACCCAGCATGTACAGATGAGGAAACCCTCTCCAGGTAATGAAAAACTGAAAACATTGATAGGCAGCAACTATGGAAAAGAAAAAAATAAAAAACATAAAGCAGGAAGACCTAGAGGTCTTAAAGCCTAGCTAAGAAGTTTGGCCTTCAAATTACACCAGAAAAAAATATTTAGCAGAGAATTAATGCTGTTCCAACACTGAAAAAGTATACAAGCAGACAGTCAAACAACTATAGAGCCTGACATCAACCTCAGGCAGATGAATGTAAAAGTTAATACAAAATGCAATTGAAAAAGATGCATATGATCAATATCTCAGAGCGTATTTCAATGGCTGAAGTATCCTGTCAAACAAACCTCACTTCATTTTTTAATGAGGTTGGCAGTTTGGTTGCTGAAGTCTGTATTGATATAGTGCACTTATCTGTTTATAAAATGTTTGACTTAGTGTGGTGCTACACTCGTATTAAAAATTAGCATGATAGAGTACCAATAAAGTGAGCATTAAACAAATTCAGGCCTGGCTAATTGACAGATCTCAAAAATATTTGTCAGCGGGGGTTCACACATGAGGGATGGGGTGCTTGCAGAGGTTTCTTCCAGAATTATTATTATGCTTGAAGCTAATATAATGCTGCTAATATAATGCCTGACTGATACAGACTCTGTAAAGCAGCAAGCAGTGAGGAAGACAGGATAGTCTACTACAGCAGCAATGTGTAGTAGTTGCTTTGGAATCCATTCTAAAACCATGCATTTTTACAAAGCAAGGTGAAAAATGGTACAAGAAACAAGGTGCACAGGAAAGCGGGACTTGTTTCTGGAAGGCAGCAGCTCTGAAGGAATTTGAGGTTAATGAATTACAAGCCCCTTTATGCAATGATGATGCAAAAGGAATCTGCAAACAGATGTCTGCAAAAGTAGAACTGGAAGTAGAACTGGAAAACTACTTCAGATTATAATCAATGTAACAGTGAGGTTGCAAGTTTGGAAGTGACACAGAAGACTGCCATTAAAAATCATAAATCAGATGATCGAAAAATATATTTGACAATGAGACTTTAAAAGCTTAATTTACATAGTTTCACAGCAATAAAACATCTGACTGCATTGCAGAGTTTAACTACTGCCACATATGAAAAAAAACTTCAGATGGGAAAGACTAAAGAAAGAACATGACAGGACATAAGATTGATTATAAGAAGACCTAAGTGAATTCACCAGTTCTTGCTATCTTTGTATCAAGTGGGATTTAGTTTCGGGGGGGGGGGGGGGGGGCAAAGAAAAGGGGAACTGAACTGCTAAAACTCAGATATTTAGTGACCCTGGCTGACTACAATATATTCCTTTAAAAAGTTTTGCAATCAGAGTCAAAGTCAATAGAAACATCGTGACCCACAGTCTCCTACTTAACCCAGCAGCAAAGCTCAATGGAGTGATCCTCTGTTTGTCACACAACAGACTCCTCAATGACTTACTGGGGACTTGGTCCACTTGCTGCAGTTCAGGTCCAGGCCCGTTACCTGGGCAGCACCCTATTGCCCCTCAGATGGTGTAGTCTCAATATATTTCAACCATTCCATTTGAAAGAGAAAAAAAGGGAAAGGAGTAAAGATTTGCAGACAGGGATACTTATAGTGAAACGCTAAAAAAAGAGGAAAGGAAAATATTTTCAAATTAATAGTATTTTATGTCTGAGACAAAGTGTTCATGGTCTTTGGATAGGCAGAATTAATATCTCCACTTCACAAATTGGACAAGTGGGTCACTCAGGAGTTAGGACATGCTATTCCCTGACCACCCTGTCAGATGCCTCAACTACCTGTCACAACTAAAATGGGTTATAAGACCTAGAAATAAATCAGTATTTGTGGTTACCAGACCATGGCATCTCAGACAGACTATGGAGACAGTTCATGGGTCTGTTCCATATTATCTTCAATTAATTTCATGTGTAGCTTAATAGCATTTTTGTGTAGTTATTGCATAATAATAATAAATAAGAGGGCAACCAGGCTGTGTGCTCAGTATCATTCAAACATAATGTCTTCGGATGTCTCAAAGTCTGCAGACCAAGCCCAAGACATGCAATCAAGTTGTCCCCAAGCCCTGTCCCAGGGAGGACAGCATGTCACCCACAGCTGCTGCTCCCCCATCACACCTCCACAATGCACCACAATCACCACCGGAGAGAAAAGCTGTAAAAACCAGACCTCCTGGCTGCTATCCTGGTCTTCTCACAACCAGCCCAAAGTGACACTTTGTATATATACATGGCTGAAAAATCTGCACACATTTAAGCTGCTAAGTACTATATATGTTGTTATATCAAATATTCACTGACCTCTTGCTGAATGCATTTTACTTGAAGTAATTATTCATTCAGCTCCAGCTGCTAGAACCCCATCCTGATACGTCTGAAAGCAAATGGCTTTTCAGATTGGTTGCTCAGGAGGCTGGAAAGTATCTGCAGATTGTTACATAGCTGGGAAGGGAGTCTTCCCAGGCCTGTCTTGTTTTCATGACTTCTCTCATCAATTTATCAATTGTTTTTTTATGCTCTTATCAATGAGTTCCTATTAGGCTAACAGGCTGAAGTATGGATGAAAAGGAAGAGACTTATGGTTTGTTGATTTCCAGTGGTTATTTCCAAACTTTTCAACATTCTCTTGTTTTCATCAAAGTCTAAATTGAGTTTGAACTTTCAAGGTAGCATGTGTTCTTCTTGAGTTTCTTGGTAAGGATCTTATCTCATTAATGAATCAATATGTTAAAAAGCTCCGGTTTGTCAAACAGCTTCCGCTGATTCGACTCGGAAAGGTTTCACCCAACCCTAACGCTGGCTAAGTGTTTATGCTTCCCTAGAAATAACACGATGTTACAAAAGACCATTTTTTTTGGCCCTTCCAACCTCTGAAAGGCCTTATGCTAATGCTAGATCAAGCTTCCTGTAGGATTAAATAAGTTGTAAGTTATCTGAGTTCAGTAACATACTCCTCATTTCACTGAATAAGACAGTCTCCAGGATCATCTCTGTTAAGGAGAATATCCAAATCATATTACTGAAAAGTGGGTCTGGATGACACAAAGGCTAAATGCCATTTCTCTAGGTAAAGCATAATGTTATCACCATGAGTAGGACAGACAGCAAAACTTGTTAATTTTTTAAAAAATTACCCAAGAGGGTAAAAATAATTACCCAAGCAGTTGAAGCAAGTCAAGGTCAGAGTCAAAAAAAAAAACCACCAACCAACAAACAGATTTACTGTTTCCCAGCCTCATGCTCTAATTAAATACAATCAACACTAGCATTAACAATGCCCATTTCTTATGGGTTTCTGTCTTGTGGAGGGGTTCCCTGGGGTGTAAGACACATTTTGATCCAAAGCTTTCTCTACAGCTTGGGCTTTCAGAATCTCCCTTTACAATAGGGCTTCTCTGTGGTCTAATAATGATATAACTCGATTCATGCTCAGCCTTTTCCCACTGGGCTCAAAAATTATTATCCAGAGAGCTGGCAGTATCTCTCAACCACCACAATGGCATTGATCTTTCAGAAACTGGACTAAGAAGCAAACTGGATTTGTTCAGTTGCTTATCAATAAATTTTGCAAAGCCTTTTCTACATCTTCTTCTGCTCTGTATAGAGATGTCACAGTTTACATATCCCAGGTATTTCTAAACATGCCAGAGGTTTGAGCTGATTATGCTTTGTGAATAGCTAACTTGGACTATATAAACAACTGAAAACTTAGGCTTTAAGAAGATTTTTGTCTCACAATTTATATCAGATCCATCACTAGGGATGACGGTGTTAAAATTCTTGACAGCGTTTGGTAGTCTAGTAACAACAGAAGAATTAAAAGATCTGTTTAGTTATTCAGTCAAGATTCCTAGCATTGTTTAGAACACAAAGGGACTTATGTATACATTAATTACATTCAATTTTAAAAATTTAAACCCATGGCATTGTAGGAGAGATTTATAATGCAAATCATCAATGGAAGAAGACTGTTAGGACAAGGCAGAAAATTAATTACAAAAACTTACACAGTTAATAATGGCTTTGCATATAATACTATCATGTTTCTTTTCCGTAAGTTAAACCTGGAAACTGATTGTAATTATTAGGGAGGCCTCAGCCCAGCTGATTTTGTTAGACCTCTGGCAATTGCACTTTTTCAGGTTAATGAAAGGAGCAAATTACTCAGTTTCACATAATAAATAAAAATCTGACACCTTTTAATGCATGGGGAACTCCACTAGCAGAACCTTTGTCATGAAGCAATCTTCTCTATTGAGAGACCATCCCAACATCGCTGTATGTGTATAAAGTACATGTTGACTCCCTCTTGGTTAAGCAATTGCTTTTTGTTAGTCTCCGGAAGGGTCTACTAAGACAGTGACTCCCACATTGCCCCTCTAGGCACCAGGAATTATTCTAAACATTATTTCCCATTTAGTCAGATTAGTAATGGCTCAAGTAAAAAAAGAGAGCATTGAAGCAAGCTAAAAGAGGGGCAGAATATAAAAGTTTGTTTAAATAAACATAACTAGTGTTGTTTGGATGATGCAGGCTGCAGGAGATGGTACAAAAGAGAGGAGAGAGAGTTAGTTGTTTATGTATAAGCAGTATAAACAACAGTCAAAAAGTCATCATCAAAACTAACCACTTTCTGCTTTATGATTCTCTCCAATCCAGCCTTTTTCCATTCAGAAGACAGGGCCTCTTGCGAGAAGGCTGCAAATCCCCTCAGAGGACCCTTCAGCTAAACACAATGGCTAAGACAGTGCCTAAAGCAGACACCCAATGTTGACCATGCCCACCCTGTCCTTGAGTTGAGCCATGGTCTCCCTAACACCCAACATCTCAAGGACGGCTCATCCTTGAGCATCACAAGAGGGTACCCCTTCAGTTCACTAACTGTGTGTCACCCACCTACAACCTTTGCTTTCACTTCACTTGCTTGAGAAACTGCAGCATGTACAGGTCCACCTCTTCTGTTTCCATCTGCCTCCCTGCCTTATGCTCCGCAGCTACTACTCAAAAATAATCCAACAGTTCCCCCTTCACTCAAACACTGGTACAGAAACTTAATGTTCCCCATTCAATCTGACCTCTCCAAAAGGCTCTTTTCTTTTCCAAGATTGGAAAATACATTTAACATACACATGTAAATTTTCTATAGGGCTACTCTGTCCCCTAGAGTTATGTTGGGCAACTTGTGTATGTACTGATTCAGGTGCTTATTTTGTTTTTCCATTTTCTAGGCTGTGAAATCCCCGAGGAAGAGATTATTGTGATATTTGCATTTCATACAATGTTGTGAAATTACAAGTGCCTAAGAAACATATAGCAACATCAGACATATATCAGACAACTCAAACAGAAGAACCAAGATGTAAATGTTGCTTCTAACAAGCAAATGAGAAATAGTAGAGCAGAGGAATGCATTTCTCATGCTCCTTCCCCTGTGTATCTCCAAGCTTTACTTTGGCAGAGAAGTACTACTTCTTAGGGGCTCTTTGCTTGCACTAGCAGGTTTTAAGTGAATATAAAATTAGTGAAAAATACTCCACATTGAAATAGTATATGGCACTGTACTGAGATGTCAAATTTTAAGAGACATCTTGTCAATGGTATTGGATCTAAATCTAAAGGTATCTCCATCTAAGAGACAGTACAGCAAGGCCACAGGGCAAGATCTAAAACCTCTATAAACCTACTCCAACATTCAGTTCATCCCTTTGATTTCAAGAGCTCAGATTTCCCAAAACAAAGAAATTCTGCAAGATCTGTTTTGTGTACACCAGTGGAAGCAACACATCTGTTAATGCCAAGAGGTTTAGTTAAGCACATTCAGAACAGATTTGCTGCACAATGTTAGTGGCACTGAACCTGAAAGTAATTGTTAGAGAAGGAATTTATTCTTGTTCTAACCCCAAGCAAGAGTCACCATCCAGCCAATTTAATATCAACAGCAGTAATTTCAACAATATGATATTTAACCACAATCCTAAAATGGCTCAGTCTGGAAGAAACACAGTATCAGCGTTTGAAAGAATGCATCCCCATCAACATCTGAAGAGGGAGGAAAGATTCAAGGCCACAGTGGCTTTTTCATGGGGTTGCGTACATAACTTTTGCTTAAGCTTTTTCTTAATTGAGGTTGCAAAAGAACATGCTGAGGAATGAACCCAAATACCATTTAGTCAGCAGCAAAGTCTTCAGAGAACAGTAACGAAGCATCTGGATACAGTGCTACACCACAAGCTGTGTATATGACAAGGGACTCCCAGGTACCCTGTACAGCTTTTACAGTGGTAAACCCCTAAATGCATCATCAAAGGAGATCACGAGGCCCACAGAGCAACTCTTTTTTCCTCCTGTAATTCCTTCATTTACTCCCCTTGTCTCTCCTCCAGCAAATTCTGCTTCCCCAGAGAAAAATTCCCTTCCACTGCTACTCCCTTGAAAGTGTCCAACAGCAGAGATATTTTCTTTTTTCTGTTGTGGCCCCCTAAGCAGCCCTGTCTCAGGGACTTCCCTGAGTCTGTTTTTCATGAAAAATCATTTGGCCTTGAAAACTTTCTTGTTGTTTTTGGGAGGGAGGAGGTCAGTTCAAAAAAGTTCAAATTATTCAAATTCTGACCCAAATCTACAATGCCTTTGTGAGACTTTCTTTATGAATCCTAACCTTGCGTCAATGTATTCATTGTGTGTTATACCAGGATAGATGACTAAATCTTTCTACATACACACACACATTAGGTCAAATCCCATTTCCATTAAGCTAGTTTTACAGTGAAATTCAATGGCAGAAGATTGCAATCATTAGTGAAAAAAGTAGACATACAAGCTGATAGAAACCTCAATTTCTTCATAGCTGCTGCAAACAAAGCATGCTATGAAACTGTTCCATGGGATAGATTGATAATTATATCACAAATGTAACACCCCAAAATAAAACAGCAACACTGCTTTTGTAACATGTTTTATATGCACTTCCTTCTCAATAAACAGAGATGAAATAAATTAAAAAGACCCAGCAAAAGAATACTAAAAAGCAGAGAGAAAACCACCCAGAAATTTCCACTGAAGCGATTATTGTCCTGATCTAACATCAGCAGTCTCCATGCTCTTACAATATTCTTCTCACCATAGCACTGAAGAAATACTATATTTCATATCTGGAATTTCCTTGTAGTGTTCTTTCCCTCATGACGTGTATTGTACTTTGGGAAAGGATATTCTCAAGATGCCACAGACAAAAGAAATGGAAGAACTCCTGCTGATAGCTCCTTGACTAATTGCCATGAATGCATCCAGCATATCAGCGGGGTTTTCTCTCAGTGTCAGCATCTATTTCTCCTCCAAGCCTCAGTAAAATAAGAAAATTTTTGCTACTAAAGGAGACTTTTATATCAGCTTTTTATCATTCCTTCTGTACTACCTGTGGATAACTTGAGTGGCTTAAACTATTCAGTTAAATTAAATAGGGGGTGAGTAGAAACAAGTTGTTATGAAGAATCAGATGAACTTTAAGGCATTGGGAGAGAAAATAATACCTAATCTATGCTTCTGTAGAGCATCTCCGTTCCCTTATCTTTTGTAAGAAAACAAATGTACTTGTACTGATAGATCATAGACTTACAGCCTCCACGAGTGCCTGGTTGTGACTAAGCATTCCCATCTGTCGGCACAGTTGCCGTCATTTAGCATTATCTAACCTATGATGACACAAATTAAATATCCCCACTTATTCAAAGAACGAGCCAAGTTATTATCAGACAACTCACTCTAAGCAAACTAATTTAGGGAAATGCATCACCATGAACACAGAAGTTACCCACTTGCTGGATGTTTTCAGTAACTTAAGTGTCTTTTTCTTCAATCAACTCTCTTTACCAGTCTCTGCCACTTCTGGACTGGAACCGACAGGGCTCATGGCTCTCCACTCATTAGGTACTTCTCTTAAAATTTCTTCCTTCTTTCACTTTCTACACACACACTGTTGAAGCTTACCACAGCTAATCCTGAGTCAAGAAAACAATATTAATTTTTAGCACAGATTATAGCTGAAATGCACCAAGCAAGTATGCTCTTCTGATAGCTTGCTTGAGTAAAAAAGAAAAAAAAAACCCACCCCAAACTAGGGGTGTTAATTAACTAGGTGTTAATTTGAGCCATCACAAAGGCATATTTCAACTTTTAACAATTCTTCTTTTAATTTCTTTGCAGTTGTCAGCAAAAGAGGACACCGAGGAATAAATTTTTGACTGTGGGACAATTTTGATACCATGATTTATAGATCAGAGGAAGGACACATTAACATAGTAGTGAACAGTTTATATCAGTTTAGTCAGGACTCATACACTCCACAAATAGAAGATTATGAACTGATAATTTACCAAAGTAATTCTAAATGGTTATTTACCTGCATACTTGCTGTGGCTCATCAGGATTGCATTTGCTTCTGTGACTTATTATTACAAACTTGTATCCAGCCTAAAGAAATCACAGAATATTTCTACAGTGCAAATGAGATAGTGTGAGTACCAGAATCGCTAACAATGTGACTGATCAGAACTCACCTAAATTCTTCGGAGAAATGAGCCTGCAGGGAACTCCACCCTGCTGCAGTGAAGATGCTTTGGTACCCACATTAGCTCAGGTATTTCTAACAATCCACTGCAGACAGACCAAGGGCTTAGCAGTCATCAGCACCCTTGGAGTAGAAGACGTGCTTCTCAGGAGGTGTTGGTCCTCTGAGCAGCCCGTGCAGAGCTCTACAAATGCAAGCTGAGCTGGGCTTAGTTTACCTTATGCTGATACAGACAGGTATTTTTCTTGTTAATTATTATTATTTTTGCAGAAGGCGCAAAAAGCTGAATAGTAGATCTAAAATACATGTCTGTATAAAGTTCACTGTACCCAAATGTCCTATAAGCTCAGCTTTTGCACATTTCTTCAAGTTCTGGAAATGTTATTTATAGATATATTGGCCAGTTTGGATGGAATTCTAAGATCACTTTTGATAGATATCTGTGAGGCCTGATGCGATGTGTGTGTATAAAAGACTGGAAAGGAGCCCTGCTGTTAAAACTTTGTAGTTCTGCCATTCACCTATAAGTGGAACGGAAAAAATGAGGACAGCAATTGCAAAATTTGTCTCAGAAGCCCCATCAAGACTGAGTTACAGGCCCTGGAAGATGCATGATTCTTTCTTAAATATTCCAAACTCTTATCTTTGCAGGAGGCAAAACCAGACCATTTCTAAAATAGAATTTCTGGTGATCTTGTTGGGGGGCCTGACTTCTTCAGCACTGGCAGGCCCAAAATACCGTGGCTCTGTGCTTTGGACTGAGACAGAAGTTGTCAGCGAGCCAAACTGAAATCCTTTCCTACCTTGCCAGGTAAATGTTTCTAATTGAGCCTTTTCTGCTGCTGGTGAAGATGCCTTGAATATTTATGTGAGCTCCCTCTTCCAAAGAGCCATTTGACATCCACTTGGTGAGATGAAGGGTGCAGAGCCTGGCCCTGTCTCTGAGAGATTATATGCAGGAATAAGACATGATTATAAGAAACTGTAGAGTGCAAATACCAAAGGCTGAAGAACAAAAATGCCTTAACTGTGTTAGGGTTGTTAAATTCATTTTAGTCAGAGCATTCTGATTTTCTTGAAGATCCCTGGACTGGGATGGTGCACATATAGGAGCTCCAAGTGCCAGATTGGCCTTGGCCATCCCAGAACAGAACTAATACATTTTTTTGTTTCCTTGCTAGTAGGTAGGTCTAGAGTAGGAACATTGCCTGTATTACTTAGAGCTGATTCCTATTTCCCAATCAACTTCCTGCACAGATGTCTGACCAGGTTGTCTCACCCTCTGGAAAGCCATATCTTAAAGAGTGCCTTCAGGGAACCAATCCTCATTGATGATGTGGAAATTTTGAGGAAATAAACCAGGATCTAGTGCAATGGAATAGGTCTTGTGCAGTCAAAACCATGGTCATGTTGTACTGATCCAGTGATCAGTGGCAGATTTTACCAGAGAGTAAAAAGAGTTCTTCCCTGGCCATGGAAGATGGCAAGACAGACACAGGAAGACTGTGCGAAGAGACAGTTTTCAGCTGGACACCAGACCCTGACTCTGTGTACCCTGAGATGTGCTCTCCATCCCAGAGCAGATGTGTGTCATGGGAACTAAGAAGAAATTAATTTGTGATTTGATAATGATACACAAAGAGGTTCTGAATGACTATAATCAGACAAGATTTGTTTGTTACATACACAATCATCAACCTGCTCCAACGACATGTTCAAGAGTCTGGCATGCTGAACTACATGCATGCAAGGTGGCGGTGGATCCCAGCCAACCTTGGCAAGATCTGGCTACTGAGGCTGTGTGAACTTGTGAAGTGTTTCACAGGTTTCCGAGGGACTAAAATTCTTCTTGAGGAGCCAGCTGGCTGGTGATGCAGAGTCAGCACAGACACAATGAGCGCATTATTTTGCATGGTAGTACCAATTTTTCTTTCTTTTGCTACATACCTAACTGAGCAAGGAGGAACTGGTCCAGAGAGATTCCTGACTTTATATTTTGTACGAATTGATGCACTTGTAAATTGGGAGCAATGAACCAAGGGGAAACTCAGATCAACCCTGTGCTTTACAGCACTGGAAGGAGGTAAAAGGAGGACACGCACGGTAGCAGCCCCTGGATGCAAACACATGTATTTAAGCTTTGCTTTCCTTAAAATCCCAGCCAGCTCAGCACTCGGAGCTCCGAGTTTTCTTGTGATGGGGTCAACCATGACCACAGCTCTTCTCCTCTCACAGAGGCAGAAAAAGATGCAAGAGGACAAGCTGGTAACAACCCAGTGCTCTTCCCAGTGCAGACCAGCCATGGACACATGGGGATGGGCTCTGTCATGTCAATGACGGCTCTTAGGGTCAAGACAGACTTCATTTGCATTCAGACAGACACAGAGGTATGGCATTTCCACATCTTATTTCCCATTTACTCTCACAAGCAGCAGCTTTGAAACTTAACCCATTTCATGCCTTCTCACCCCAAATGTGCCTTTTTTTGTGTCCCTTCTGCTCATCAGCATTTGCTCTCAGCTACTTCTTCTGACGCTGTAGGGTTGGCCACAGCCAGCTTGTCCTAGGTTTTCATTTCCCACAGGCAAACTAACTTAAAATGTTCTTTATAATTTTAGGCTACCAAAGATTGTAAAAGAGATATATGGATTTAGGATGAAGCAGTAATAATAAAAAGAATGTCACTGCTCATTTCTTTAAACAAACTACATGAAGCAAATTAGTGTGTTTTTTTTCTTTTGAAACACTTAACCATCAAAACCAATGACCTCATGCTTCTGAAAACAAAGAGAAGTATTGAGAAATTTATTTCAAATGGACAAAGACAGATAGGCTGCAAATAGACTTAAAGGAAAAATAATATAGGTAGAAGATACTGGATGGCAGAACCTGAAATTACTACAGTGGGAGTTATAAATGTCCTAAATGGCTCAGAGCCTGGCCCTCACTGAAAGCTGCTGTGGGAAGCCTGAAATGTTTGCATATGGCACTTGGCTCCCACCAACATTATCCTGCACCCTCATAAACACTAAGTACACCAACATAAAAAATAAGTCAATTTAAGTGAATACAAGGAAAAACTTTTCCTACGACAAATACACAAAATGGGTTGAGTAAAATAAATCTGATACAGTTTTATAGCATTTTGAAATTTGGATTTTTTTTTTAAATTCAAAAGCAAACAGAAAATTACTTTATCTTCCCTTCCTGTTTTTTGTTTATTTGTGTTTTTTTTTTTTTTAAAGCTGCTGCATTCTGCTTTTTTTACTTTTGGTTTTGTTGTTATTTCTTGCTGAGGTTTATTCCCTTCAGCTCTAAATCAAACCACAACTGCTGCTTGGAAAATCTGTATTTTTTCCCTCCTGTAGATTTCCCCCTCTGTGCTCCCGGGTTTGGGGACAGGGCAAAAGCTGAGGTGCCAAAGTACTTAAATGGAAATGTTGAACTCAAATGATGTCCAGTGCTGCAGAAAGTCTACAAATCTCTCTGTAACATATTATATTATTATCTATGTCAGCATCATTTTAGCCAGGTCTGGAGCAGACAGGTCCACTGCATTGGGGAAGCAGTCTGGAGCAATGCTCTGCTACCCAAAGCAACAGCATCTCAACCCAGAGACGAAGCTTGGATGACTCCTGGTACCCACAGCAGCTTCCCCAACCATGACCTACCTGCCTGCTGGTGACAGCAACAAGCAGACGAAGCCTTGATTTGCACCATGGGTAAGAAAAAATGAGGAGTCACTTTTCCTTTCAAGATGTTTCTTTTTTTGTTGCCCCTCTAAGGACAGGGCAGCATGGCTCTGAGTAAGGGGGAAGTACCCTCTGGCAAAAGTCCTATTTGGCTGGAGGTGAGCATGGTCCAGGGCCAGAAGGAATAACCTAAAAATGTTAGTGGAAGCAATGCTCATTCCAACAAAAACTTCAGCCTCAGACTTAAACAGAAATAAGATGGACTTAACACTCTTAAAACAAATAACCAGGGAGGATATATTGTGACAAGCATCATGCAGTAGCTGTAGCATCCATCAGTACTTAAAGAATTTCTCTCTTCATACAAATTGCACTGCAAACAGGCAGTCAATCTTACTGCCTTACAACCTTAAACTATCTCAGGGTGTAGCCCTACCTGGCTTTCACACACACACAACTTCTGCTCCCCTAGAGTTCAGGGACAGCCAGATTATGGAATCAGACGCATATAATCTAAAGCTCTTGCAAGCAGCCCCTGCTGATGTCCCCCCAAACATTGACAACTCTGCTCTCAGCAAAACAAATAACTCCTTCCCACCCTCATGGCAAGACGGCTCCTAGTTCAAACGTTCAAGCTCTAGTGGGCTGGCGGAGGCAATGTTTACAGTTCAGTGGTACGGATGAAAACTTACAAATGTGTTCATTCCAGACTGTACTGACATTAGTAAAAATATCAATTAAGGCCAAAAATGCACTTTTACATTGAGCTGCTTGGATTAGATTATAACCAGCTCGAGGATAAGAAACACTGCTTGTTTATCTTAGTCACATTCAAAAATCCAGGCCTTTGTATTATCCTCCCCCACAACAGCCATTTCAAGTGACAGTAGGAATTCCCCAGTGACTTCAAATGGATTTTTTTTCTGCCAACACATTCCCACTTTGGTTTTAAATTTTTCTTTTTCCTGTTTTTATGACTTTTAGGCAAATACTACCAACTCATGATTCCTCAAAAACAAAGAAACAAAGCGGAAAGAATAAAAAGTTCGATGTACGACAAGAAACATACAGGACAATTTGCAACACAGTGCCAAATGAACGCTTATTTGCCTTCATTGGAGGTCAGTGGGGCAAATTGGTGGGAACTACTTGTAATTACAGGTTGGTGAGAGATAACTGTGGCAGTTGCATGGCCTTTTAATGATGCGTTTTGCTCTAATTCGGCCTTGGAGATCTTACAAGAAATTGAAAACACCCAGAGCTCTGCAGGTTTCCAGAATGTCTATCTGAATGTGTTCAAATAAGCTAGACTAATTTGTTTCCAAACTCCAAAATTTTATCTCAATAAAATCTGTGAAATATTACTGCATATGATTAAATTATGATTGGTGTTGGATGAATATCAACAAGTCCCATTTGTGTCTCATCTGGAAGTACATATATTACACATAAGAACAAATGATGTAAAACTTCAGTTCTGTATCACTATTCATACTGGACTTAATATCCTATAAAACAGGGATTGCATTGCTCCTGATTTTACCACAAGCCTCCTGAAACTTTCCTTGAAACTTGGTTATCAATGTAAACTTTAAAAGGACAGATTCTAGAAGTTTAAAGTCCAGAATACATATACAAAAAAGCAAGCAAATATATACTGTTTGCAAGTCTAATTTTTAAAGCATTGTTGAACTCAGCCCACAATTTTTGAAAGCCTGAGGTTCACAACACTGCCTAAGGCTTCCAGCTAACTACATTTATTAAATGATTCCTATCATATGCCAGATAGGAAGGTGAAACCTTGCACACCTAAACAACCCTCTGTATGGTGTTATCTTTTTAGTGATAGGAAAATGAGAAACACAGGTTCAATTTAGATATGTTTACAACTACAAGCACAGAACATTTAAGATATTTTTTAAGTTTTCCATTATTGAACATCTTATTCTGTTACCATTACTGCTTTTACCCTGGTACCAAGACACTGCTGCTGCTTGTTAAGTTTATGCTTAGCCAAACTGATTGCCCGAAGCACACTTGTACACTTCTCTGGGAATAAACTTCCCTAGCACAGAGTACAAACTGCAAAAGTAAGATTCAGATTTTTAATTTCTTTAAAAACAATTATTTCTTTTGCTCTCTGCCACACATTTTATTATTCTAGTTTCCAAACAAGCAACTCTACATTTACCAAATTTCAGGTTGATGATTTTTGTTTATGTTTCCTCCTGCGCATCACTGACCAAAAGGTCTGTTGCCACCTTCCTGTTTCTGAGCGATGAGGGTTTTGGCCTGTTCAGGAATTTTTATGGTAATGATTTAAAAAAGCAGACCAGAAGAATGGGGCTACACGTGAAGAATGCCTGCCTCAGTGACAGAAGGAAATATGGACTTCTCTGTGTTATCAAGTCAAATATTTCATTAGAAAAAAATACCTTCTAACTGAGAAAACAGCACAGTCGTGCTGCAGTCAACAACTAGCCCTCAGCCAGAAAAGAAAATGCAAACTCTTTCCTCTCTGCACCTTTGACTTCTCATACCAACCAACTTCTGCAATGGGCACTGGGAGGGCAATCTCAGGGCGGGACACAAAAACCAGAAAGCATGATTTCTCTGCCTTTTTAATAACAGTTTTGTCCACAGCAACAGTCTCTATGTACATACAGACTGCAGAGTAGTTGGGCTCTTGGCAGACATGATCTGGTGGAGCCGCTAAGCGTGTGGCTGTTACCAGCAAAAACAGCTCTGTGCCTATAACTCCACCAAGATCTAATGTTATTTTTACCACACACTGACTGTTTAATATTAGTAATTATGCACATTTCTTAGGTTTCTTTTTTTCCATGCAAAAAAGACACAACAAACAAGGCAAACACTCAAGCATCCCACAGCTTTAAATCCCATGACATGGACCATCAGGGCTTTTACAATATCCTTGGTGAGATCTGTTGCGTAACACTGAGATGCTGTTTGAAAATAAAGGACACTCCTCTCCTGCAGGCCTGGTGAGACTGTCAGACTCAAGGGTGCAAAACAGAAGGGACATTAAAAAAAAATAATAACTTTCTTTTACATTGTCTTTGATTCCTTCCTCCATTTTGCTGCCAGCCTGGCACCTCGTGAATGCAGATGTTCCTACAGCTTCCTTTAATCAAGCAGAGGTTAGCTACTGAGCCTGTGATTTAACCTTTAATGAGCAAAATAGGGGAAGTTTTCCTACATATATCCACATTAGTTTAAATCTATACATCTGCACTCAGTTAGACCCAGGCCATACTGGTAAAGTTGCCTCCTCAAACCAATGTTTCTCCTGAACAAATTTCTTTGCCTATAATGTATGCCAAAAGCTTCTAAAATTAAAGACATAAATTGAACCAGAAGAAAAATGAATTAAAAAAAAATCTATTACAGTTTTAAAAAGTAAACATAATCTTTGTAATCTACTGGGCTTTAAGTCTGGACGCCAGTGTAATGGGGAGGAGAACTACATGAGAAGCATCCAGCTTCTCCTCACCATAGTGCTGTTCCAGTGCCTCTCAAAAGCTTATTCTTGGAGGGTTAATTCTGTCTTGTAGCAACTGACTCTATTTGTCCTAAATATTCAGCTGAAAATATGGTCTACATTACAGTATTACACAGAGAGCCTTTTAAAAGCCTTGTGATCATTAAAGTTAAAAGTCTGATGAGTAATGTTGTTCTGTCTAAAGTATATGTTGTTCCTTTTGCCTCCTTGCTTTATTTTGAGACAGATATACTTAAAATAGTTTCTAAAAAATATGGAGATTATTATCCAATCTAAAAGATTTAATTTAGCATTTATATGGGTTTTAAATGCATGCCAACACTTTCCTTCATTTCAGCATTTGGCAACTGTTCACTATTCACAATTCCAAAGGCTGCAGACACATGTCTGATCATTTTAGGATATTTACAGTTGTAGCCAATAAAGACAGTGCTGATTTTAATTAAACTTTTAATTGCTTTCTGAGACAACAACAAGAAGCCACGATTGCATGAAATTGTGACTGGCTCCTTTAAATAATAGTGGGTGAGGACTGCCAGAAGCATCACTGTCCATCACTTCCTAATGGGTGGGTATAAATAAATGCTAAATCATCACTCCTGATAGCATCAGTAGCAGTTTGGTAATCCAGCCTGACCGTAAACATCTTTGTTTCCAGTGAGAAGCGGAATATGGACTGGACAAAGGAAAAAAGCAACCCGTAAATTAATTGTTCTGCCAGTCTGTCTCTGCCTTAGGAAACTGCTTACCAGCAGCTGTGACAAACACCGATAAATATTATAGCAATTCCTCAGGCGGAGGGGGATAATTCAGGGCACTGGGTGCAGTTCGCAGTCACTTCCATGCCATCAGTTCAAGCCCATTTTGGGTCTTCCAGGAGAAAAATCCTTGTGCTGTCTTAAGGTTATACTATAACATCCGTGTTTTCCAGACTATCCCAAATCCTCTTACTTTTTGCTTTCATTTGGGAAATACCTCCCATACCATTCACGTACTTTGCTTGCATGGAAAACTCCAGCATTTCTGCAGTTACCATACAAGGCACTTTGGCAGCTGGAAGCATGGCCATGGCCTGGGATTGCATGAGTCACCCATCTGGAGGGATCATCGGTAAGTGGACTCCAAGCACAGCCCAGGAGGCAGCTGCAGGAGAAGCACAGTGGCCTTTGGCCAGTTCCTCCAAGCACAAGTCCATATCAGAAAGTCAGCAGGATGCCAGGGGCATGGTGTCCCATGCAGGTGGCCTCGGGTGCTTCCTCAAGTGGAGCCAGACACTACACTGCTGTGTGCGGGATGGATCCATGCATAAATAAATGACTTCAGCCTCCAGGGCTCTCACCAGCACTAAACTGCCATTTAATAACATAAATCACCCACTCAACCAGCCTGGGGATGACGGAGACTCAAGAGCCATCAGCTGGCTCAATCTAGCCTTCTGAGAAATAGAGAAGGAGCACTATGCACCAGCCAGGGATGTCCCATGGGCACTGGTGACCACCCCCAGCACACTGAAATGTTGAGCAGGACCCTCGCCGCATGGCAAGCAAGGGTAATATTCAATTTCTTTTTATAGGCTTCCTTCAAATCATTCTGAGAGCCACTTACACAGTTTACATATTTAAACGTATTACATCATTCTGCAAGATTCTGGGAAGATTTGATTCCTTGTTTGTTATTACTGCTTTATTTTGGAAAACACCAGCAACTTGGATGTATCATTAGTATTTTCTGACAATTAGACAAAACATTACAAGATCTCTCCGTACAAAACATTTTCAGGTTCATCAAACATAACTGTGTGGGCCATGTCAAGAAATAGCCTTTTTATGTGGTTCTTTATGGCATGGGAGCTGTTAGCCTATCTGTAAATGCTTACCAAAGCATCCCAATATAATTTGCCTCTGTGCTGTAATGTAAACACATCTGATCTCGTCTGTAGACAATCAACACAAGATATAAGCTCCTAACCACCAGCTAATAACGTTTAGTTATTGGGAGCTCAAAGATGCTTATGTAGTTATAACTAAAAGCTGCTTTGTGAAATGACCTGCCAGACATTAACACTGATGAGATGTTTTAGGTGTGATTATACAACTATTTCAGGCAAGGAAAGCCTCGCCCAAGGGCTCCAGGAATGAGTTTTATGGTGTCTGGTGATGACAGTCCCACCCACATTTCTAAATTATTAAAACTTACCAACTTCTTTACTTGGTAACAACCTCTTTCATTCTCCTAAAGCACCTTAAAGCTGTTTGGCTGCATTTCCCGCAGACTTTTCTGTTATTCAATACTGACTCTTTGCTCAAGACCTCTTGTATCTTATTTCATGTAAATCATGCAAAATTTCCCCACTGATAATGTCTCTACTCAATGGCAGAACAAAGTGCCGTCTGCCAAAAGCCAGGAAGACCCTTGGGGAGCAGCACAGGGGAGAACCTGTGCTGGTTCTCCCCATGAAATTTTGTTGATTTCAATGACTACTTTGGAACATAACATATGTTGTCCAGAGGAATCCAGGAAAAAGACCAGAAGCTAACGTTTCTCTCCATCTTCAAATCAAATAGGATATACATGAAATCAATACTGCATTGTTACATTCCAGAGCATTTAAATTAGTATTCTTCAGAAGCTGTTGAGCTGCATAGGGCATGTAATAAAATCTGGGCTAAGTGACTGATAATCTACCATGCAGACCTCAAACTTTGGAGCATTAAATTGAAAAGCCCTTTAATTATTCCTTGCCTGCTATTATCTCCAAACTCCTAGCACCGTAACACAAAACAGAGAATCTGTGGAGGATCCTCTCAATTAATTTGTTCATCAGCTTTTTAAACTGCTTGCTGTATTTTCATATGGTGCTTTGACAATTATTCATATTTTACACTTCTAAACTATTCGTGTTTGGTTTCTTTCAAATTCAAATCCTAGGTAATGCAATGAGAATTCCCCCCAACAAGTTCAATGGACTTTCAGGTAAACCTTGAAGACCTACAATTTCAAGCTGTATTAGCTAGGTGTCTTTTTTATTCCTGTATTTTCATGGAATATTGCTAAGTACCTTTATCCATGCAACTTCTGGAGAGATTATTTATTTGTCTCTGTATCTGAATTAATTTACAAATGAGATATTTACATATCTCAGATTAATATACAGGTATAAAAGCCAGAGACTAATTTTTCCAGTTCTAGCTGCAAATGACGCTTTAGGTTCTGCATTAGTGCAGGTGCATTCTGCTAGCCAAATAACTACAGCTCCAATGTTGCAACAGCTGTAAATGTCTATTCATGTACCAGTGAAAAAATAATCTTGTGCTTAAACTGGCTCCACTCATGATGTGGAGCCTTAGGCACTATGCAATGTTTTTTTGTGTGAGTATTCCCAAGGCTGAATATATATTCATGACCCGATAGCACTGGGATCATCTATAGATTGGTTGTATAAGATGAAAAGGAAGCATTCAGAGCTCCTTGTTGGTCAGGTTTCCCTATAGATAACATTGGTAAAACTTAATTCAACAGTAAGAGAAGCTAAGGCAAGCTGACAATGAAGATACTTGTAAATCCCTTCTCTATATCTTAGCAATACTTAATATGACAGCTTGAAAAGTGGTTCAAGATTTGCAATATATTTTGATACTTCTTACCATAAAGAGATTTCCTGAATACTCTGGGACAGTTCCAGGACTGTTTTGCTTCATATTTAATTCCCTCAGGTTCCTTTCATTTAACCTTAGTAATGCCATGTATCTGTGTCAAAAAGGCAAACAACTTTGGCAGGTCATAAAATGTCATCTTACTTCACCAGTAGAGAACTACTGTTAACATGGAGATCTAAAACATCTACACAGACTTCTGTTGCAGTTCAAATTACTATACAAACTCTACAGTGAGTCAATTTTTCCATAATTCTTTATTGACTTGGAAGTTACCTCAAATTGAAATTGAAACCCTATGTGATAAAGATGATCCTTAAATACATCCTCATGCTTTGAGAGTTAATGCACAACAGTATTATGTCAGCACCAATACCAAGCAAACAAATATAATGTTACTATTATATCAAAAACATTAAAATGATGACAAGATGGCATTCATTCTTTAACCATTTCATCTGAACTTACTCTGTGGTGCTTCTAACGTGTAAATCAGGATTATTTAGTTTCATAGGCTAGGTCTTCTTCAAGGAACCAATTTGAAAGTAGAGATGTCCAATCTTACAAATGGCAAGGGGCCATCTTTCTTTCCATTTCAAGATGAGACCAAACAACAGTACATGGGTTCAATCCTGCTACACAGGGACCAAGACAAAGATGTGCAAGTCAAATATTATCCTACAGAAACTCTCTGCCATTGATCCTCCAGGCGTAGGTTTTATTGAAACTGTAAAAGTTTTAACTCTGCTTCTGGTATTCCCATATCCCAAGATCTAAACACATATTTTCCATCTAAACAAGCTTATTTTAGATATAAAGAACCATGGCAATGGACAACCATGAATCCTAAGAACAAATCTTCCCTAAAGGCAGAACTTTTAGAAACGTAACAATGCTGTCCAATGCATACGCCAAAGAAAAAGCCATCTGTTTCAGAGCTCCACACATGACAGTGATTACTTCTATCATGTGATATTCACCTTAAATAATAATGGAACTTAATGTTTAAAAGCATTTTAAACAAGACAAAATGGCATATAGAACACAGTAAATACTGTAAAGCAAAATACTTTAGAGTTTGAGTAAAATACTTTACAGTTTGAGCTGTGATCCAGATTAGGCTCATGGTGAGGTAAAACAATGGAGCACTGAGTCAGAAGTCACAACCCTGAATACTGTGGGTCATCTTAGTGGTAACGGGGGGGAGCTGGGAGAACTTCACCATATGTCTTTGAGAAACATCATCATTTTCTGTAGAATGACACTAATTTTTATTAGTAATTTTTTTTTTTCCAAACAATATAAAAAATTCCAGTTTATATCATTTTATGGTCTGATTACTGTAAATTGCATGTTATTATTTGAATTTCAGGAACAAGAATGTATATATTAATCACATGTAGTGGCCATCGTGCTAAAATTGTACACACACACTGGGCTCAGTTCTGGAAAGTCCAAACTCTGGATATGGAATCAAAGGATAAATAAAATGAAGCAGAAGACAGGGAGCTGAGGCACACAAAGCATTTGCCCATGATCCAACAGGACACTTATTGCAAGGATAAGAAGTAATACAGACTTTCTGTCACGTAGTATAAACACATTACCACTATCCCTCCATCATCTTACGCCTCTACTTTAACTGACAAATTAACCTTAAGTTTAAGCCAAGTTATTACAACAGCTGGAGAAAAAATACTGGCCCCTAGTTACTACAAAACTTTCTGTCACAAATCTGACAAAAATAAGTGGTTTATTCTTTAATATGTCAATAGCTTTCTTACTTATTCCCTCTTCTTCCTGATCTTTAACATCTAAACTGCTTGCGCAGGACAGTTCAGTTCTTTATTAATATTTGGATTCAATAGTACTTATCTAAACAGTATTTTTAGCTAACATGCAATTTGGATAGGACTAGCATTCCAAATCTAAAATTTATCTTGATTACTTTAAGCTAACTGTACCCACAGGCTCTAAAATGCCAGTTTGGAAACTGCCCTGGGCACAAGATAATAAGAGCTCGCTAATTAACTAGGAAGTTTTAAAAGAAGATCTGATTTAGGTCCTGATTCAGCAAACAAATAACATTAAGTGAGAGTAACCCTGTGGAAAACATGTGAAGTCGTGGCATAAATCACACAACATTAAGTGCACGCTGAAAGCACCTTGCTGAAATAGGGTCTAATTTAAAAGTCTCATGTTCTCTTTAATGGAGTGTACTCCAAGTGCCTGGTGTGTTGTGGTTTCCTCTTCTCCGTTAGGGCAAATGGCCTGACGCAGGGCCAAGAGCCAGGAATTCCCGCTCCCTTAATCTCCTTCTGAAACTGTCTGTCTGCGTTTTGGACGAGTCCGCTAACATGACTGCATCCCAGATTATCACTTGAAAAATGTGAAAAAAGTTTCTACTCAGCAACTTCCTCTACAAAACTATGGTTAGGATCCCTTTTTTTTTTTTTTTTTTTTTTTTTTAAGGTCTGGGCGACTCACTTTTAAGGTCTCCTAATACAACAGATTTTCTACTGTCCCTAACCAACTTTCCAAAGTTATTCACTTTGTGTATGCATCTCTTCCTCTATTGGTTTTTAAGGGGTTTTTAATTTTCTAATTAATAAAAAACATTTAAGGATATTTTTAGCACTGACATCCAGAGCAACAACGATGGAGAAGCTTCTTTCCCACTGCAAAGACCCTGCACAAGATGGATGAGACCCAGAACTGGAGCAGCACTGCCAGGAGATACCGGCTCGCGGCTGACACCCCTTTCAGGCAGACCTTGGCACACCCCCAGCACCAACTCCATCAGATAACCTCTGTGTTCTGCTGCCACACACCACAGATTCAGCACTCCCCTTTGCTTGGGAATGTTGCCTCCTCACTTTATCTCCCTGATATCACCAACATTTATTATGTCTGAAAAAAATTAAGAAAATAGAAATAAGAGCTAATAGGTCCCTAAGGAGATCTGACTTGCAATTCCAGTGTAATGCCTTAGATGTTCCACAGGTGGATAGTTCTTCCAAACACAACTCAGCCCACTGACTTTAATGGAAATGCTCAGATACTAGCTTACCTGGATGCTACTGGATACATGGCACAGTGCAAAATATCAAGAAAAGGAGAATGAAGGGGAACAACTAAAGATCATGATATGGGTTTCTCTCTTTTTACATAACCCAATGCTCTCGGTGATGTTGTACGTCTGTATCTAGTGGTCATTACTGAGATTTGTAACTTCAGGGAATGTTCCGAAAAAGGGGGACAATCAGAATAGATGAGGAAGAGAGATCTCTGAAGAAGGATCTCATATGAAGGATGGAGGTTAGAAAAAGAAGAGAATACCATTGTTTTTCTCCATAGCAAATGAAGAATAGAGACTTTGTTGTTCATATGAGCTCATAGGATGGACTATATCAAAAAGAAGAGAACTTCAGGGAAATAAGGGACAACATGGAAAAAGCAAGTGTGGCTCATACTAAACTGAGACATCTTTCTCATTTAAGTCCTTTCCTGGTGTCTCTTATTCTCCAGAAAATGATACACTGAAAGCATTCAACAAGTCCTCATTAATTCTCATAGCAAATATAAGTGTTCTTTACATGACCCACTGCAGCATTATCTGATAATAAGCACATTAAGAAAATAGAAGAGTATAATCACAGGCTTTGAGACAAGACATTGCTCTCTTCTTAACCATGGCTTAGACATTTTCAAACAGTATTTCTTACACTGTTGTACGAGAGTCCAGCTGATACATTTTTTTATCTTACACATTCTTCCCTTGAAAATAACGGATGGTTAAGTGTAAGTATAAGTTAATATGTAAGCATTAAGTGTAAGATGAACAGCGTAAGAACAATAACTGCCAGTACTGCTGTTACCAGAAAAATCATTCCCACCATTACAGGTGGAGAGAAGATTATTTTTATTTTAATTGAGTTCCTGGGAGAATATTTTTCAAAAACACAAAAATGCTCACACAACTATGACCTGCATATTATGTTATAATTTGGAGCTTTACCAAGGCCTAATACTCACACTAGGGAAGAGGGGGAGAGAGAGAGGCAGACTTCTCTCCCATCACTGCCTTTGAGGCTGACTTGAATTTATTCTGAATTCAGAAATCTGTCAGCTCGCTGTCTCACCCTGAACCACTGGGAGCACAGGCGTGTGTGAGCTCCTCTGTGTGAAGGCAGCCGGGTGAAAATATTTTGCCTGATCACCATATTTAGGGGTCTGTCATATTCCCTGAACAAGCTGCAATTTCACTCATGAGTGAAGAAAGCAGGTAGAGCCACGCAAATGTAAGCAGCTACATAATGGTTGCATCTGTTTTAATTTTTAGTGGCTTGTCAAATAATGATTGTTATTAAAACAAAGTGTATTTTGTCACAGATGCTCGCAGCAAAGACTAATTGGCTGCACAATTACCAGGCTGTGGTTGAACAGGCACTGGTGCAGAAAGATGGGTCTGCTCAGGGTCAGCACTCCTGCAGCCTGCTCAGGATGGGGAAAGGCCAGGGACCATGACGGGCTGCTGGTTTAAGCCCCCAAAAATAAGAGTCAGAAAACCACCACGCAAAACCAGGGTTTAGTACCAAAGCAAAAAATGCTTTGACTAAGCCCATTTCTGGGGTTTGATCTCAAGCTTTATGAATGTGATAGAAGACACTCTCCGAGTTCATGAGTTCATACAGTTTTGGGAGGTGTGGTGCCAGGGGGAGGTTTGCCTTGTGAACCCACGCTATATGCAGCCATAAAGCAACAAAAATCAGGAGCTGCCACAGCTTACTTTGCCTGGAACCTAAGAATAAGAAAGGATGAAGCTGTGGCTCTCCCAGCAACTCTTCAGTCCCAGATCTCATCTGTCCAGAGCTAAGGAGGAAGGTTTTTATTCAAGCAAAGCTTTCTTTGCTTGACTTGCTTTTAAATAGTAACACCAAGCTTTGTGCTCCAGTGAAAAGTTTCATCCACTCAGGTTGCATGTGGTCTACGTAAATGGAAGCCGGTATTTTTTAGACAAACATTGATCTCTGAAAGCCTCTCATTACTTCAATGAATCAGACCCAAACCAACATTCTTCACAAAAGTGAGTGTTTAAAAAGAAATTTTCCATATTTTTAATTCAGTATGATTTGTCCTCCTTTAGAAGAAATTTTAATTACATTTTAGTTTTGAATTTATTTCAACAAGATGCATAAGATATTAGTCTTCATTTAGATTGTGTCACTGGAAGCATTTCATTACATGATAAAAATCCCCACAAGCCTGTCTGGCCTCAGGGTAGAAGTGACTGGAATGACATCTCTGTATTTTTAGTTTGAGAATTAAATGTGTATGGGCTGTAGCTCCAGTCCCTTGTGGCAGACATCCCCCAGGAGGAGATGGCACAGCAGGCCCCACAACAAAGGAAAGGAAAGTTGGTGATGGAAGGGAGGCAAGAGACTAACGACAGCCAAACTTGCTCTGGATTTTATAGAAATGCCTGAAGTATAACCACGTCGACATGAAAAAAAGAAAAGGAGGAGCAACCACCTGGCATATCTGATGGGACTGCAAACAGGAGTCAGTAATCCATAGGAATATATATTTATTATCTATTATATAATAGAGAAATTGCTAAGCATTTCTGCAACATAACCAGCTTCAGGAAGGATGGGTGAGACAATTGCAGTAAATAGACTGACTGTGGGTGCACAGTACTAACAAGCCTTAGCTACCAGAACTGCTGGGCTGTATTCTCTGTTTTAAGATGTACAAATTCAGGCATGAAATAAATCTCCTTCACTCTGCACTGATACTACATTTGAGTGAGATTATTCAGCATCCAAATTACACGCTCAGCAAGATCACCTCCATTTTGATAATTGCCTTATGAATGCATAACATGGCAGCGTGGGGATTTGTATTCCCAGGAACGTCTGCTATCAGGCATCAATCGTTAGCCTGCCGAGAATGTGGAGCACCAGTTGATAAAGAAGAGGCACACAGAACTCCTAGAAGGTTATCAGCAAGAATCTGGTCCTCCCTGGTTTCACTGGGCTCTTGCTCCATAGATGCTGACCCGGAGATAAATTTTGGGCATGGCCCTGTGCTGTATGTGATACAAAAATCATATTTCCCAGGGGCTACACAGGAAAAGGTCAGGTATCAGGACAATTTTTACAGATCTGGTAGAGAGCACAGCCCTGCACCCCTCCCATGGTGATGCAGTGTGCAAGATCTACGCCCCTGATAATACATCCAAAAGGGGTGTTTTAGAGACACTGCTAGTCTTGTTGGGAGGAAAAAAAAAATCAACATATGATAAATACTTTACTTAAGGCTTGCAAATAACTTCTCTCCATAGGATGCACAAGGAAACAGGATCTGGCATCCCTGAAGTGAAAAAGACTTGAATTACTCATCACTCCCTTAACCTCAGATACTCCAGTAATTGCTGTGAGTCAGTGAGGCACTTCCAGTAAGCGCTCTACACAGGAGCTGATATCCTCTCTGCTCTTTTCCAAAATAGCAACCACTTGAGTGGGAGCAGTGATGATGTGTGCATGGATGTGCTTGGGAGAGGTGGTGGGGCTGGGCAGGGGAAGCTGGGTGCCTGCTCTTTGCCTGGCTGAGGGGGCAGAGCATGGCCCACACAGCGGATGATAGGTGCTGCACTGCAAAGTGGAGCTTTACAGATGATGCCAGAGGTAAACATGCTACACCGAGGAAGGGGAATGTAAAGGAGAGTTTTGGAGGTGAATTCATCCCTCAGAGCTACAGGAACAGAAGTGATAAACTGGCCACGTAGGCAGTGGCTCCTCACCTCACAAGGGTCAGAGTAGGTACAGCTACTTTAGCATCACAGCACAGGTCTGGAATGCCCTTCTGAAGAAGTCTCTCATCTGTTCCCACTTACTGTACTTTGATTTGTGCTGCTGAGTGGTTTTTTGGGCACCCAAAGTGCATCCTTTTGGATGATGCTCACATGGCTGATGCACACACACAACAAATGGGTAATGTGGGTATCCACAGGACGAGTCCAAATTACAACTGAAATGTACAACGTGCAACCTCCACACCAGATTCACTCCCCCTTGCACATTATTTGCTGCCATACCTGCAGCAGCATGTACCAGTTGGGGATTCCTCATAATTTCTGAGTGTCCTGAGATCCAAAAGCAGAAACAGCATGTGGTCCCTTCCACAAGATGCATTTTTCAGGAATGAAAATCTGCTCTAACTATCCTCTATCACTTAGTCGACAGTGAATTGGAAAGTGCTGAGCACAGCTAGCAAGTGAACAAAATGATTGGTCAGATAGATGGTTTTCTTCAGCTATAAAAAGAATTCAGATCTTATCATATTTTAGGCACGGAAAATATCTTACTCTAAGAATTACCAGCCCAGCCAGGAAATGCCTGTTGTCACCACATTGCATCCTGTGGCTACTAAACATGCAGAAGAGGGAACAGTCATGCACGGGTCTCCATCACCCATTTCATCATCCCAAGACACCTCTCTGAGGTTTTAGGAAAGTTCAGTGCTTTTTCTTCTTTTTTTTTTTTTTTTTCTGCACACAGATACAACAGAAATTTATTCTACAATATTAGATTAAGATGAATTTCTCTCACATTTTCCTACAAATCCAAGAATACTTGAAGACATGCAGCCATGAAACCAGGTGCAAGCCTCCGAATGAAATCACAACCTCAAGGGTTGCTACGTCTCTCTCATAAACAGGAATGCTCTTTGAGACTTTTTTCGTGGTCTTGTTGCCAACTTAGGTAAGAGCTGTTCTTGCAAGTCAACTCAGCATTACTGCAGCTGGATCATTTTCACCTCAGAACCCAAACTTTTGGCTTCCAAGAGACTCTGTCCTGTTTGGCATGTTTCCCCTGACAGAAATGTGCCTTCAATCCCTACTGCTGCAACTATTAAATCTATACATATGGCCCTGATTTGCAACCTCTCTGCAACTCCACTTCTGAATCTGGTCCATTTGTTCAGTCAAAAGGGCCAAAGTTAGTACTTCAGGTAACCACAACTCAGAGCTGCAAATCAGCATAGAAATGATAATCCAGTAGAAGCAGTAACAGTCAAGAACCCAGATATAGATCCCAGAAACCCAAACTACTTAGGCCAAAAATCCTTCAGCAGATGCCTTATGAGTAACTTTTTAGAAATCATAATTTGAAAACCATTGGACAGATCAGCAACCAAAAGATAACATCACTGAAAGCCCAAACCAAAGTGGGTTTTCTTTTTTTTCTATAACCAAGCAAGACCGTATTCTGTTCTCATTTATAGCCATAAGGATCTCTAGTCTCAGCAAACACCCATCCAAGATTTACATTCATGAAACACAGAAAAATTAAGTTCAGGTTATTTCTGTAGCTGAAACTTTTGTTCTGGGCACATAGGAAAAGCTATGATACAACCTCAACATTCCTAGGATAGCAAGGAAATACAAGAGAAGTTTTCTTATATCCCAACATTACTGCAACAACAGCAAGGAGGACTGAATCAGAGTTAGAATGTAGAAAGGGCAGCTGGTTTGCAGATGAAGATAGAGATAAATCACCACGCAGATGGGATGGAACAGAGAAATTTCCACTTTCTTTTGCTGGATCTCTCGGTTCCATTCTCAGTTACTCAAAAATCCCATCTGAAAGGCAGCAAGGAAGTACTATAGAATGATGCAGGAGACAATAAGTGAATTACAATGTTCAGGAAATGAAGGCATCCCAATCACTTCCATCAGAATTACAAGAAATTCATTAAATTGGCACTGGGCCAACTGGAACAAGCAGAATTAGATGAATAATGAAATGTTAATTATTCAGTTTTGCCTTCTATTTCACCCAATCAACTGTTTGCAAGCACTCTGTAACGTCCCCACTCACACACAAAAAAACCCCAACCAACAAACAAACGAGAAAAAAGAGATACGGACATATTGGAGAGAGGCCAGAAGACATGAGTGCAAACATGCAAAGATCCAGAGCATAAAAGCTTCTGGGAAAGACTGAGAGGTGGGGTTATTTCATCAGAGAGGAGTATAAAAAAACACACTGAGTTTTCAAATACATGAAAAGACATCTCCAAACTTGCAGATTCTTTTTTAAATTTCTGTAAATGAAATAAAGTTTGAGGAAGAACATTTGAAAACAAGGCGTGTTTAATAGTGAAAGCGCTAGAATAGACCCCACAGCAAGGGCTGTGGCCATCTCCATGCTGGAGTTGCCAGATATAACACCAGAGTCACTGACCCCACTATGAAGTAGGGAATAGATTAGACAACCTCTTGAGGTCTGTATTTTCTATGATTTACTTTGCAAACAACCTGCCTCCAACTTTGGTAAGCAACTTTTCAAAAGGTGGTATGCTGATGTTGAACAATAGGCCATTCCAGGGTCCCCTGTCTGAGATGGTGGGCTTTCATATACCCCCGATGACATAAAACATGAGTGTCTTCCTATGCAACATCCAGTTGTGAAACATCAAATACCTGACAGCAACATCATTGTGACAAATCTAAAAGGATTCCAGGAGTCTTAATCAATACATGTTTCCTTGAAAATATCCTTGTAATTCATTTTGCAGCGCAGGTAGCAAATGGTTTAAACATGGAAAGGGTCATTTTAGGTAACTCTCCAAAGGGTAGACTCTGTTACCTGTAAGTTTGAGAAATATCCATTACAGATGTCCTTTAAACTTGGTAATGAGCTACATTTAATAGGTTGGGGGGAGGTGGGGTGGTTTATAAGTAAATTTGAAACAGACTCTCCAAGTAATGAAACAAAGTTGGCGAGCTAGAGTTTCACCATGTGGCCGAGCGCTGCCATCACAAGTATGTGGGGGTGCTCAGGGCCCTGTGTCTGTCCCAGGCATTTGGCAAAGAGCCGCTATTCTGTTTCTACTGCCACATGAGGCTTTTATGTTCATAGGATTTAAACGTTTCCTGTTCCTGCCCATCCATTTATCATTTTCTGAATGAAAACCCAACAAAGATTTTAACAAGCCCATAGTTACTTCAGGCACCTCAGTTTTAGGCAACAGCTAGAGACAACAGATACAAGAACCTGGAATACATGTTACTCTTGCTAGCATTTGATTCTCAAATTAAATCTAACCAAAGGGCAATTTAACTACATACTTGAATAAAAACACCAGGAGTAATTCTGGACAGGACTGTATCCCATTGTCTTTACCATGATATATCTATAATCTGCTTTTCCCGTAGGTATCACTGGGGCGTAGTAAAAACCTAA
The DNA here is from genome assembly GCA_004320125.1 of Scolopax mira. Taxonomy (NCBI): domain Eukaryota; kingdom Metazoa; phylum Chordata; class Aves; order Charadriiformes; family Scolopacidae; genus Scolopax; species Scolopax mira. The sequence goes on along the minus strand of BJBW01000317.1, from coordinate 132,957 downwards.
TAGTATTTTGCAGCTCAGATTATCCTGTGTTTAATCAACCTTTGCATTCCAGATTTCCCAGTTTACAAAACTAATTATAATGAATTGGGCAGCATATATACGCACTACTGCCCTTCACCGTATTAAAAAGGACTGCCCTAATATGTACTACTGGTCAGCGATAAGTCAATAAACACAGACAAATTTGAACAGATGTTCCTAGCAAAGAGCTTGTGCTTTTGGAAGTGGAGGACAATGCTCCATCCTTGCTGCCTTTTGGAATTAGGCTTATCTTCTGTTGCAGAGAAGACAGATGTTCCAGATAGACAGATAGATAGGTATCTTCTGTCTTCTACATAGAGAGAAGATAGACAGATATATTCTAAATATCTAAGGACTGGGGTTTTTTATAAATTATCATCATCATTAATCATAGATGATCTGCTGTATTTGTTCACATCATTGTTGCAGGAATATAACAGACACCCCCAAGCATGTAATAAATATATGCCTCCCACTATCCGACTGGTAGGAAGCAACAAAACTACAGTTAGTCTTAAAATAGTTGTGCATAGACTTTACACCCAGATCTAAACAGGCAAATTTGAAGGCAAAAGTCTTTGGTGAAAAATTAAACCACTCTATGAGTGAATACAGTAAAGCACTCAAGTGAAAAAGACTTACACTCAGCCTTGCAGCAACACTTAACATTTTTACTCTACAGAGCCAGATATCTGTCCTCAAGTATTTTTGCTTTTCTCATCTAGATTAAAACTCCTGCAGAATAAAAACCATCACCATCAACATAAAAAGATCCCTTGACTGCTGACCTGATTTTTTTTTGTCCCCTAGAAAACAACCATTTGAAACCCTGATTAAATGGGATGCACAGGAACCTACTCTCTTTTCCCCAGCGGTGACAAAAATAGCTTTTCTGAGCAAGCACATCAAGAGTAAACACAAGCTGCTACAATAAAAGAGAAAGTTTGGTTTCATAATTCTTCCTTGTGCAAGGAAGCCTTTTAAAGAGAATATTAGGTTAGGCAGGACCCTAGACAAAGCAGGGGAAGTCCCATGGCAGGCACACAATAAATGGCAGCACTATTAACATTAGGTCATAACCTCCGTGTCGCCGAGCCTTTGTGTGCGCTGAGCCTGGTGCGCTCAGAGCCTCCGACAGCTGCTCCAGGGGAACACATGGTCAAAGAGAAAAGCAGCAGCCAGCAAGGGGTTAAAACCTTGCTTTGGGGTCTTTTTTGCTGTAAGCAGCACCCCTTGAATTTGCTATTATCCTACTGCTATCTCCTCCAGACCTGTTCAAAACCACAGAAGTGTGTGTAGGTCTCTGAAATAAATGTAAACGTGCCAGGTGCTTTCCTTTCCAGTATAAAATAGCTGTGTCCTGCATTTCCAACACTTGCATCAGAAATCCATCATCCAGACTTTATTCAAAGACACCATCAGTTCAGCACATAGATTATCTGCTCGTGTATTCTGACTTCTTGATAATAAAAAGTTAATAAAAAGCAGAATTTATAATTCCTCCATTCAAAGAAGCAAGTAAACCAGCATGCTGCTTCACACCCCAATAACAAATTTATCTTAAACATCAGATGTGTCATAAACATTTTCCTTACAATCTTTTTTAAGAAATAAAAACAAGCATTCTTTAGTCTCATGTTTTTTCTCAAGGCACTGGCAATATATTATTTACGAATATAAACTATAGACGAAGCCCAAACATTGCATATAATAAAATGATGCAGCTTTTTTGGACCATCTTGTGGCTTATTGCCAAAAAGCATAAAACTATTTTCCTATCAGGAGTTCATATTTATTCCTGAGGAGCAACATGCACTGGATGGAGTTGATGCATAATTCAAAAGGGAAATACTCTTTCACTACAACTAGGGAAGTGCTCACTCAGAATGGTAAAACCAAGAAAATCTGGGGAAAGGACAAAGTTGTGCTGGAAACTAATTCATTGGGATGTTCTGATGGCACTGCATAGGGTAAAACAGCTTCCTCCAAAAGAAATTGCTACATTGCTACACAGTCTGCATGGACTGTGAAGGAGTTTAGTGAGATTCATGCCAAGGGGCCTTGGTAAACAGGAATGAAGTAAAACAAAAAGTAAAAATGCATATATTTCTCTAATTACCAAAGCCAGGTCTGTACCCAGTTTTTATCCACATGTGACTGGTGGAAAGAGATGTGATTTTTACACCAATACAGTAATAAATAATTGTGCAAGTCCCAGTGCAAGCCCTGCTGTAGGCATCATGGGATGATTGCAGTGCTCACCTCTGTCCATGCAGGTAGACCTTGCCCTGGGGAACAGCATCTTTAACTACCCAAAATGTGGTTATGTTAGGGAGTGATGTATTGCTTTAGTAGCACTGGTGGTGTTACTAGTGATACAACTCCCCAAGAGACAGGGCCTTAGTAAACTACTCTGGGTATCTGGCAAACTCAGGAGATGATGTGTCCCGTATCATGAAAGAGCCCGTAATCACAGTTTGTTGCTGAAATGCTACAGACTGAGGTCCCTGTTGCTCTGCAGAGCATAACGTCAACAGCAAACACAGCCAGCAAAGAGATTGCTGTGGGCCTGAGACAAAACAGAAACTTTTTTAAAATTAAAAAAAAAAAAAACCCACAAAAACAAAAAGGGCAAGAAAAAAGCGACTCCCATCACCCTTGCATTCATCAGAAAACCCGGTTTGTTTTCTATTACAGTCTTGCCTTAATCTGGTAAAATCAGACCCTTTACTTTATGAAACAGGCCTGGCACTAGCTGTTCCCCCCCTCCCATGCATAAGACAGGACAAGATTCAAGACCTCATAGCTCTTCAGTCATTCACAGCTTTCCAAATAAGCTTGCCATTAATTCCCCCATTCTCTCCCTTGAGTCGCACATAAAAGCTGCACACCCATTAGTAACTACTAACCAAGCCTAATCAAATACTCTAGCTGAGTTTGGATGTAGCTATTCAGTTTGGGATGTTTAAATGTAATTACAGGCAGCAAGACTTTTTGACATGACAAATATTTTTTAATAACATTACCAGAATTGTTAGTTCTGTTTTCACTGTGAAAGCAAACAGAGCACTTCCAGCTGGAAAGTTAACATTTATCCTTACAGTAGGCTAAAAAAGACAGACTCTGGCAGCCATGCAGCCAAGGAAACTGCCTCCACTAACCAAGGAGCGATGGTGCTTCCAGGCAGACTTCTGCAGCCAACTTTTCTGCAGTTCAGAGTAGTGAAACATTACAAAACTTCATGTAATAATAGTTCATACCCTTCTTTCATTGTTTTTTCCCCCAGTACCTCTTCCCCCCATATCCCTCTTCTCACATACACCCTTTGTACTTGCACCAGGTTGAGCCTTGATGAAAATTATTATTTCTTCAGAAAAGGAAACACTGAGTTACTCAGCAAGGAAAATCTTCCAACACTAAGATGATAGACTAACACTGAGCACAGAGGGGTCAGAAGGGGGAAGGTGCATATTAAAAACCTTTGTGATCAGAGCTGACAACAATAGATTTTTGTTCACTTACTCTCATTGTTTAAATTGTATTCTACTGCAAGGAGTCTGGGCGCCTTTCAAATGTAAATATTTTACAAGAGAATACCATATGGGAGACACAGCTGTTTGTTTTTATTAGGAAAAAAAATTGAATCCTTTCATTTTGCAAAGATTTTTTTTTTTAAAGCGCGACTCATAGTTATATGCCAACAGTTGAATTATCTTAATTCAAATTAATCCCTAAGTAGTTGCAGGAAATGTTTGAAGTTGGGGTTTTGCAGTTGTTAAGCGCTTAAAGAAGTTGTAAAGGAAAACAAGATTGCAAGATGTTTATACATCAGTGTTTTCCCATGCTTGATAAAAAAACCAAAACACACTGACTCCTTACACATTACTACAGGTGACATATTTAGAGTTCAATAAGGCATCATGACATTTAAATAGGTACATAAGCGACATAAATTACAAAAGAATACAAACTGGCCTAAAATCAGAGAGCAGCAAAAGCTTCAGAGTAACTAATTCTCTTGGCAAATTAAGCCTCTAATTTTGTTTACAGATTATTCAAACAAAACCTTGCACATTTTCTCAAATGTGTTGCTGCTGAAAATAATTTGCCAAATAATACATGTACAGTGAGCTAAGGCAGAAAAGAAATATGTTTCTATTAAAAAACTCAGTTTGCACAGGACACACAAAGAACTGTGAGCAGGAACGCAGGAACAGGGCATCCACATCCACAAGACTCATGTGTCAATGGGTCCCAAGAACCTGCTTCTGTTTTTTGGGAGAGCCCTTGCTGTGCTGGTCTTTCAAGACCAGAGAGAATATACATGCACATCTCACTTTTATTTATCCTGCTAACTCTTTCCTTTTTATCCTCATACTTTGAACAGCAAAAAAAAATAAGTCACCAAGAAACATGCATCATACTGGAGAACATCACTACTGAAGCACTATATCTGTTCAGCCTTAAAGCAACCCAAGGAAGGACTGATACAAATAGAGGGACATCACGGAGGGAATATAAGACCCAGAGACCTGATGACTGACCCTTCTCCAGGATGTGGAGTGAACAGTGAACAGTGGTTTAAGAGCTTTCTCTGAAACAAATTCTAATTAAACTGTTTTGTAACCTTTTTTCTGGACTTCTCTTTTATTATTTCATTTAATCTCTTTCTGAATCCATTTATAATTTTGATCCCTACAAGCTCCTGTGACAATGAATTTTCTAGTTTCATTATGTGCTGGGTGGAAAAACCATTTCCTTCACTTTAATACTTCCCTGCCATGCAAGATGTGCTGTAAAATGTGCAGTGCCCTATGGAGTCAGCCAAAAATAAAAGTTTTAATGTGAGGTCCAAAAGTGCAGAAGCTGAAAAGTGCTGAGAGCTTCATCTCTACAGCTCTGGAGATCGATTGCTGCCTGGAGTTGGGCACTAAACAGAGTGGAAAGAGAAAGGAAGCATGCTTTTGGAGGAAACACGCATTAGTTAAAAATTACACCTGAGAAAACATTAAATTTTTTATTAGCTAGAGCACCTAGGTGAGCAGAATATTAGAAACCAGCCACTGAATCATTTAACCCTCCAGCTCACCAGCACCCAAAGCCCTCCACTGTGCTGCTCTGCAACCTTCCTCACGTACTAGTGAAGGAAATGGAAATCCTTCTTGTACACCAGCCAGACACTCCCTGCACCTTCTCATGCTCTCGATGCTGCTTCTCTTATCCCAACCACCCTGGGGCTTATTTGATTCCCAGAAAACAAAGGCCAGCACTATGGTGTTGGGTGAGGATGGCTGCTCTCCTCTGAGGGTCCATGTAATCCGTCCAGAGGATGGGACAGCTGCTGCTCCATCCCTGCTGCTCTGGGTCAGCAGCACAGGCTGCATTCCTCCCAGCTGCAGCTATTTACCTTTTCAGTATTTTTTATGTTAAGGCAGCTAAAGCTTTCAACCAAAATTAAGCTGGTCACCATAAACACAGTAACATCCACTTCGGAGAGCTGGACATCTGAAATAAAATTACAAGTAATGACTGAGAAAATTCAGGTTGGCATCCCCATGTCCCAAACAGGGAGCAGTATGGGGCGACCCAAGCTGCTGCAGGTGGACAGGCCCTGTGTTGTCCTAGAGAGGTTATTATTTCTCTGAGTTACACCCATTTGGCTCTCCCTGTGGGAGACTGTAATTCAGCCCAGCGCTTCTGCACTGGTCTGAAGGTAAGATACGTTATGGACTGACCACATACTAAAAATTAATTCTGTCTCTCAATATAGCTGGCACACGTGAGTCAAGACGGGAAGTCCTTATCCCAAAATAAACAAGCTTTGGCATAGCCCCTGAAGGACAGCACAAACTGCAGAGCAATGACAGTTTGCCTACTATATGTTTACATAAGGTAAATCTCACTGATTCTCCTTTATCCCTCCACATGGTCTCTGGGTTTGCATTTTCTTCCTGATGTGCGCAAATTGTTCCTGCAGGACCAACACCGCACACAGTTCTCCAAAGTAAAATCCCTTTATAGGGGAAGGCTGAAACCTGAAGTCACTTATGTGGTATCTTTTCACCTCCCTATGCCTGCACAAACCACTGTTCCAGCCCACCTTGCACACTTCCCTCTAATATAGCATCCTTCCAAAGAGCACCTGCAGGCTCTTCCTGAAGCAAGTGACAGTGGCAAAACTGGGTAAGACCTATTCACACTACAAACACTGATTAATGTCAATTTACACTAACAAGAAGCAATCCACATATGTTACAGCCTGTTTAGTACTGCTACTGAAAAGCCAGTCCACATGAGGGCACTTCCTTTCTCAGTGGATTTGTGTTTCATGGAATCATGAAATTCTCAGAGTTGGAAGAGACCTCTGGAGATCATCTAATCCCTGCTAAAGCAGGATTGCCCAGAGCACGTTACTTAGGTGGGTCAGATGGATGCAGGACCCACATCCAGGCGGGTCTTGAAAATCTCCAGAGAAGGGGGACTCCACTTTGACATTCAATGGTAGAATTCATCACGGAAAAAGTTTTAAAAGATAAGGCAACAGGATTTCTCTGGACAATTGGCAACAGTGGGGTTACTGACGTTCAAATGCATGCTCCAGGCAAGAGCTGACTTTCTGACATTGTGCCCCAAACCATGTTGTTCTTATAATAAAATCACTCAGGCATCAGTCATGAGGTGGAAGCCTACACTGAAATGGTACTCCCCACACTGTATCTTTTTCATTTGCATCATTTACTGCTGGGCATCTGAAAAGAAAGGATGGCTTATGTAAGAGCCTTACCCAGGTCTGGGAATGTTTTTCATTTCTCCTTCAACACAAAATCGTTTTTCTTATAAAGGGAAAGCCAATGTTTTTTCAAAGCTGGACTATACAAATTCAGACATTTCCTCTTTCTGGATGAAGTATTTTGTAAGAGTAAGAGCAGTTATCACTTTGGCCCCATGTTCAGCTTGAGAAACACAAACAGTTTCTTTGATATTCATAAAAAACTAACATCTGTGGAAAGGGCAGGTCTCCAGAATGATCTCTTTTTCTTACAAACAACAAACCTATCTGTAATGATACAGGGACCCCTTAAATTTAGTGTTTGTAGGAGTGATGCAGAACATCACAAGCCTTTTTCTCCTGCCAGAATGAATGGGCTGCACATTTTGAGGCTGTGTTTCAAGAAGCTGCCCTACTGCTGGTGTAGCTACCCGTGCCCTGCTGTGATGGCATCAAACTAGCATTAGGTTTTGAGAGGCACGTGATGGCACAGGAACTGAAAGCTAATGCAGATGAATTTACATCTCACAGCACAGAAGAGGTTCAGTATGTAACTAAACAGTGCTGCTTAACCACTGAACTGACTCCATTTGGCTATCAGTCTACTTCATTGAGCACAGCTATTTATTACTCCCGTTCAAAGGTGTAAGACTGTAGGCTAGCTCCACCTCGGTGCCTTCCTCCAGCAGTCTGAGAGATTATATTGAAAGTGTTTATTAGGACTGAAAAACATCAATCCAGGTTTGTTAGGGTTTCTTAACTCAGTTTGCACCTCAGCCCTCCTTGTTGGTATGAAACATCAGTTTTCCATGCAGGGCACAGCTCCTCTACCCAGCTCAGGAAGGACTCAGGATTAAATTTCTGAGAGAGCCAAGGGGAAGGTAAAACAGCATTGAGATCTTACTGAAAATAGATGGAGATGAAAATCAGTGCCTTGCAAATCCTAATGAGGATCTGTCCCGTGTAACATGGGTCACGGGGCCCTCATGAAGCCCAGCCCAGGGCAGCCACTACTGACAGGGCGTAGGTACCCATCCACATGATGTGCTACACTACCTTTGACCCTGGATTCACAGAAATTGGAGCAGCAACTCCAAGCCTGTGGCAAGACAAATTTAAAAGAATAGATTCAGGCAGGGGCAGAGGGATACCATATGTTGCCTGCTTAAATAAAAACCTGCTGAGAAGCAGCATGCAGATGTACAGCACAGTGCGTAAACAAGCACTTAGTCCTTCAAAGGTTATTTTCTCCTTTCAAAGGTTAGCTGGTGACAAAAATCTCCTGATCCTGCCCTTAAGTCACCCATAGTCTTAAACAAAATTCTTCAGAGAGGCACAGACAGCACAAGTGTCACTTGCCAGCTCTTTCCTCCACAATTTGCATGCCTTGTATATTAAGACATGAAGTTCCTTCTGGTAGGTGAGGGTTACACCTCTTATCCCAGGAATGAATGAGCAGCCCCTGACGTAACATGGCCCTGAATGTGGCTGTTCATACATACCATAGCAACACAACTCTGTGTGACATGTTCTCTACCCCATTGCTGTCTGTGGGTTTTGGACAGGACCCCTCTCACTTGCCAGATCTAGCTATTGGCTTCAGTACCTATGAGAAATATTTGGTGAATATCTAGAAGTTACAGTTCAGATATACATTAATAATAATGACAAAATGAAACCAGTAAGCTTCCAATGTAATTGCTTCAAAGTCAGCAGTGAAGAAATTGTTACCTTGAATCCAAGTTTCTACATAGGCCATTGCCCCCATATCCATCAGTATGCAACAAGCAATCAGAGAAGCTATTCCAAAAAAAGAAAAATACATTTTGCACTAGCAATAAACTCGCTACAAATGATTTTCAGTAATTCATTAATAATAGCATATTCCCCACGTAGGACTCAAGTGCCATGGAATAAAAATAAGCTGCTGTTGCCAATTGGAAAACTAGCTCCGTATGTATCTGTTGAAGTTATAAGAGGCCTAGTGTCCAGGTGTACAGGTTATAATTTTGGCAAGGAAAGACCTATCACTTCTGGAGGTACCTAATCAACATGAACACAAGTTGGTGTGCTGTCCTCCCTGCTGCCAGGCCACATCAGGATATTTGTGTGCTTTAGCTGCAGCAGTTAATGCAGCAAAGCACAGATTTCAAAAGGCATTTTAACATGCAACTCATTAATTAAGAGTTTACTTATAAGCTGTTATCAAAATACTTACAAGGCTACAATGCCCACTCCATAACCTGCAGCCACACAACCCACTTAATGTTCACTGCCTGACTTCGCAAGTCTTTTATATATAAAGTATCTAGCTACTGAAATCAATGGAAAATAAAAGTCTAAACATTTTCGTTAATCTGGATCCTAAATTCTTACTCATTTCAGTAGGGACCTCAAAGCCTAAAATAAAAGTTAGTTATTTAAATACATTCTTAAATCTGGATGCCAGGCAGCAGGCACCTGGATGGGATCTGGGAAAGACCTTAGACCCTCCTTGAGCCTTTTGGTGTCATCAAATGATGATAAATAAATAAAATTACCAGACTTATAACTTTGCTTGCTGTCATTATCTCATATGGGATCAATCTGAAACTCTAGGAATGCAACAGCACTGAAATCATCAAGGAGGGGGGAAAGAAAGATCAAGTCGATGCTTCAAAATATGGCAAGAACATGGGGAGTATATTATGCTAACACATGACACGTTTTTGTCAGAGGCACAGCATTATTCAAACAAATGACAGAAAGAAGTGAGGCTGGAAAGAGCAGTTCCCCAGTGTGCAATACTTTTTTGCTTAGTTCAGACTACAGCTGAGATAGCTAACAGTTGTTTCTTCAGGAAAAGAGACGCCATGAGGCCAGTCTCTTATGAGCTGGTTTAGTACTGAGTCTTTCCCTACTGATAACTAAAGAGATCAAAAAGGCTTTCTTCCAAATCGCCAATGATTTTTAAAGTAAAAACTTCAAAAAAAATTTTAAATCACATGTTTTCAGATCCTCTGTATCTATTTAATCACTGTAAATGTCTCTGAAATATCAGACAAGATACCTGCATAAGAAGGGGGAAATCAATTTCACCTCTTTTCTCCAGACTCTGTTTGGTTTTCAGGTTTCACATGTTGCACTGATATCAACTCTCTCCTGGCAGATGATGTGATAATTAAACACCCTGTGATTCCCAGAGCCCTCGCGATGCAGAGCTCTGCCTCCTTCCCATCCAGCATTTCAAGGACAGGCCTGGCATCGGGGCAGGATGCTGGGAGCCTGGGACAGGCGTGAGGCATGTGCCTTTCCTGCCACACGACCAGACGGGTTCACATCTCCTCCTGAAATATTCACTTCATCAGAACACATTCATGATGGTAATAACTAGGACACAATCTGGTTCAGTGTTTAATAACTCTGTCATTATGCTGTGGATTTGCTCTGGTCATTGACATCTAACATGAGCAGGAGCATGATTTCGGCACTGCAGCTATAATGATGCCAATTTATAATATTCTCCTGACACCAACAGTTGATGATAAAGTTCTTGGGAAAAATTTCCTTACTACACAATATAAGATCTGCACAGAGTTGTTATTCTGCCTTTAGTAATATGCCCTTTGACAGTTTCAGTTTACTAACAATAGCTACAGAGTTGACATTTTGATTGATATTTTGTCATGTTTTTATCCTCACAAGGTGCAAGAAGACACATAATTCAGATCTGGCAGCTACAGGTAATCATTCAGCAAATCATGCTGCTAGCCAAGAACAAACAAGGAACATTATGCCAGTGAACCTCATCCATTACAAGAAGGTAGCAAGGATGCATTATATAGGATAGGTTTTACAATAAATTTGCAGGAGTGGAAGTGAGGAATTTGACTCCCATTGGGAGAGGCCCTTGAGATAAAGAACTGAAACATTCAAAAGATCATCATGCCTTCTGCCTACAGCTCCACCAAAGATATACAGATACTTGATCAGAAATGCAAATTTGGCAAGCAAGCTGAAAAGCCCATGCACTGAGACACACCATGAACCACTATTCCTTAAATGAACAGTTACTGGACTTGGTCTTTTCTAAAAGAGATGAGAGGGACCTCATCTTCAAATGAACCTCTTTATCCACAATTTAACAAACAAAACAAAACTCTGAGCATTGCTGCACTAGGTATAATCAACCCATCAGACAGCATTAAGTTAAAACAATGGCTCAGATATCACTAAGCCTCTTATGGGAATTCGGTCAAATCCAGACTTATTTGGATTACATGGCAGTTTGGGAAATCCAGTAGGAGAGGATCATTTTCTTTCCAATCAAGCTCAAAGAATCTGAATTTTTTCTTCTCTTACAAGAAAAAAAGAAAAAAAAAGAAAAAAAAAGAAGAATTGCATTGGCTTTGTATAAAATTGCTCAACTGAACTAACTTGTAGCCAGCCTGGAAGCTTAGTGACTGCGTCTTTGTGCCAAGCCACGTCTGAATAATGGTCCTTGTCTGCTGCTCCCCAGGCTGAGAGCACTCAAGAGGCAACAGAAGCAGCTTATTTCAGAAAAGGCTACATCTCGTGTTGTTCAGCAATAGCCCACTTTGCCCCCTGATCTTATCATCTTGAAGCTAGAAACTAGATGATAAGGAAAAGCACTGACAATATTTGAAGAAAGACTTTTCATGGTCTTCTGTGCTTTTGTGCCCCTTTATTTGCTCACAGATTCTCAAGGCTGGTCCAGAAAGTCAATCAAAAAGGAGGAGAGCGTGGCAAACCCACCCAGCCCAGAGAGCTGGGAGCTCAGCATCTGGCTCAAAGTCCTGGATCCTCCAGTACTGGGCACGCACATGTGTAAAGCAGACCCAAAGCCTTACATGAGAATAAGCAACAAACATCTCGATTTCCATTTATGTCAACAAGAGCTGCAGAGATTCAGTACGTCTGAAAGTAGGCATGCGTTAACATGTCCATATATGGATTTAAAAGTCTAAGTTTTTTAGGATGCTGAATTGAAAATATTGGCCCTTTTTCCTTATAACTATTAGCACACGATAGCTCTTTAGATTGATGTGAAAGATTTCTCTTTTACTTCATTCTCATGACAATGTAGCATCATTGGCTTCAAATTAATTATAACAGGGTAAGCCCAAGTATTAACAGTGAAAATTCAGGCCCTAAAATTACATTTAGAAACTAAACAATGCTGAAGTAAATAAACCAGAAGACTTGACTCAGAGAGCAACTTAACCAGCACTGTCTGTGCTTTTGCTGGGCTATAAAGGAGAATTTGTGGATGTTGTGACAAAACTCAGCTTGAAGCTATTAATTTTCCAAACAATGACATACCCTGATGTTGATCTGCAAGTTGTGAATTAGGAGATGGAAAGAATTCCTGACTTTCAGATTCCATCACATATTTTCATGGTTAAAAAAAAAAAAAAAAAGCACTTTGTTTTCCTGATCTGAGAGCTGTTGTGTCTTTAGGAAGAGCTTTCCTTTTGTTCAGGGTTGCTGTCTTCCTGTGCAGTGTTGTTCAGCCCCACGCTATGACTCTGCACAACGCATCTACACAGCTTGTATGGCTATTAGGAACCACTACGACAAGACACCAAGATTAAAAGTAATACAACACTGCTGAAAACTTCACCTCGGGTTGGAAGTCAAGTTTAACTTTTTTTCTGGCTCATGCATCATCACTAATAATGCAAATCTGTTCAGGTCCAGTGTTGTGTAAATCTGTTACTGGCGAACTATGTCTCTTGCATCATCTGGCCAACCCCATTGCCTTCTTTGGGGTTGTACATATGTCACTGGGAGCATAATTTGAAGGCAATAAGTTTGCAAATTTGAAGGCAATGAATTTATGCAGGTGGCTTTGCAAGATAAATGCAGATATCAGTAGTACTGATAGTGCATAAATTAGGAAGGTTGCAGGTTTTTTCGTCAGAGTTGCGGTGTGTCTGTAGTGCAGAGTAACAAACTCCAAGACCTTTCACTGTATGCTGTGAGCAGATCTCTGGAGCAAGACCAGTTTATGTCATTTCTTTACAAAGGAGTGTGTTTTATTCACTGGGGATGTCATAGTCTGGAGAAAAGGAAACAGGAAAGTGAAGGCTAAAAGCAGCACAAAGCAGGTGTCGAAACGCCCATGTATTTTTCCCTGCACACGGTGTCCATAAGGGAATCAGGGACGTGCTGAGTTCTTTGCTCCAGCTCACAGAGCTGTGCCAGCACAAGTTTCATGTCAGTGCAATTAAACCAGGACAACTGTGCTGATGGAGCTGGGGATGTAGCATTTATAAGTTTAAAAAAAAAAAGGAAAAAAGGTAAAATTGCTTGTCAGTTTTATTCTAGTCTTTTCCAGGGCAGCTGGGCTGACAGAGGTGCATCTGTGCAAGGACCTATGGCCAGAAGCGCCGTGATGGATACAGGATCTCACCAGTGACAAACACATGGCACTGAGGCTACAACTGGTCTGGGAAGTGACTGAAAACTTCACATCAAAAAATTGACATCTCTCCCCACTGGCTTTCTGAGCAATGAACCATCACTTCCAAGACCAGTTTGTCCTCAGGCCCTGGTAGGTGGGAGCAGCAGTGCTACAAGTACACGTGAACAGCCCAGAGTTGCTCCCAAGGAAGTCAGTCACAAAGTTGCCAGTGATCTTGACGGAAACAGAAGCTGGCACAAAATGCTGCAAGTCGTTGCATGATCTGACTATGACAGTACTCTGAGGAAATCAATACTTAGGCTGAATTTCATTCTGCAAATTAAATCAAGGATTCAATTCCTCTCTCTTGCAGGAAATGTCTCTGCCTTACAAGATACCACAAGGAGAAGTATTAACTCAAACGTGCCTTATAATCAGTTGTATCTATTTTAGGACCACAACCACTAAAATGCTTTAATCACATATTTATCATTATTGCAGGACATTAGTATAAAATAGATTATTTGATTGACCTCATTGTGCATTTCTTGTGATATCATAGTGATTTATTTTAAAAGTCTCCTTAACTCCAAACTCCCTGTGCTTGCAGTATTTAGATTTGGGGAAGTTAGCTGCAATAGTCCACACCCTCCCCCAAACCCCATGGGGAGGAAGACCTGTCTGGGTTTGTATAAACTGCAATGGCACTCTGGCTGTTTACTTCAGCAGAAAATTTGGCCCAAAGAACGTTGTAAAGCTCAGGATGGGAAAAAGGAACAGCATGTTCCAGCCTAGAAAGCAGGTCTGAAGGACATCAAACCCCTCCTTAGTCGTACTTAGATTAAAACAGCTGATACTGGGAGTGTCCTGAACTCTCTTATTCACTCTACCCCTGCTAGAAAATCATATGATGCGCCGAGATGGAATGCTAATTTTAAATCACAGTACAAGCAAACATTTTTAGAAAGTGGTTATGTCTAGTGGGTTGGACACAGGGCTGATGAAAGACATGAACCTGTGGATGGAGGTCCTACCCCAACACCACAACCCTCTACACCTTCGGGAAGGTGGGAAAGTGTTTACCCACCCTCAACCCTCATGTTCAAAAGAGAAATGAGATTTACTGAGTTTAGTAGTCAAGATGAATTAATTACTGGCCTGGTTCTTCCCTTAGTTATCCTAAAGTCTGATTTCAACATCAGTCATGGCTGAGAACATTTGTTTCACTGTTCAATCATCAGGTCTCAGGAAATCAAAATACTTTCCCCAATATTAGAAGAAACATTGGCATAATATTAAAAATAACCTGGACCATATTTAAAACTATCTGGTTTTGAGCTAGCTCTACCCACCTGCTTCCTTCCTGCTCCCACCTCCAATAAAACTAATTTCATTTATCTTTGCCTCCATGAGTTCCCCATACATCATGGGTTACCCTGAAGTCCTTGTTTCCTCAGTTCGATTTTTAAAATTACCTGTCAGTCACATTTTCAGATGATTCAGTGAACTTCACTGTTCTGACTTTTTAGAAATTGATGAGGGTTAAAATAACTTTTTCTATTAAAAGCACAGCCAAAAAAAGAAAACATTTTACTTTGGAGAAAATCCACTTGGATGCAGTTGCTCCCTTCTGGAAGCCCTAAGCAGCTTGATCCAGGAGACCTGCTAAAAAGAAACGTAATTTCTACTTATAGAAGGCTGAAGAAACTTCTCCCTTGGCAATTACATCACTTTGATTGGATGTTATGTTTTCCACCCTGATCTCTCTAGTAAAGTAAAACTGTAGGAGAAACATTGCTCATTGAAAAGCCGCATACAGAACTACTACAAAACAGGGAGAAAAATACCAAAGGAAACAGAAATCACTTGGGCCAAATTCTTTCCTGATTTACCCCTGCACTAGGTACTACCCAGGTTCAACTGAAAAGAGCTGTCTTCAGTACGGGAAGAACAAAATTGGTAAGATTTTTCCTTTAAATATTAGCTGTTAAGAATGTTCAAAAGCAAACCCAAAAGACAAAACAATATCAACATGAAATAAAGAACAAATAACTAGCTGAAATCCAACACTAACATTACAAAACATTTATTTTAGTTTATTCTGTATGCATATAAATAGAACACAGTGCAAGCACCACTCTGAGGCAATGAGAAGGTTGCACAAAATAGCATTGAAAAATCAGGAAATGCCAGAATTAAGGTTTCCCAGGCAACCTTAATTTTACCCCCTGTGCATATGCATTTTACAACACAGCCTTTAAATACACCATAGCATTCCATTTCTCAAATAGTATCACGTATTGAAGAAAGCTCCTAACAGCAATACCAACTTGTCATGTACATGTTGGCAACTTTTGCTACAGGAGGAAGCAGACTAGTTTGTAATCTGTCCTATTACAAGAGTGAACTAATTTCACTCAAAATTTAGCACAAAAATATCCCCCAACATCAACTTGGGAAGTGAGTTTTCAGCCATTTCCAAACTTTGTAAAGCAGAAAATTATTTTCATCCTGGAATAAAGTCTCACACCAACATATTTAAAATTAATATACCTGTGTGGGCAATGTGCTCACAGTTGAACTTCTGTGTTAAGTAGATACCATGGTGGCCCTATAGTCAGCAAACGCCTGGGATATTGCCCTGAAAAAAACCTAGGTTAATTAGTCAAGGCAAACCCAGAACTTGTTAGGCTTTGCTAATTCATTCCTCCAACAGGTAGAGTGGTCCGGGGAATAACTATCCCCTGTGAAACTACAGAAAAGAAATCTGCTTTTCTGAAGGAGCTGTGCATATGAAAGCCCTAGAGCTGCAGATAAAATAAATACAACAAATACAGAAATTAAAGTAATAAACTTCACAGCAGTTGATGAAGTTAAGGAATTTTCACTGATAATGAACCAAATGAAAACATACATTTCCTCCTCTTCAATACAAGCTAATGACTAAAGAAGCCCAAATCACAGCCACCTTGAAAACATCAAAAGTAATTATAACGGTGCATTTTGTTTCCAGGAGCCTGGAAGGATCTTCAAGCATTTCTGAAAAGCTAATAGGAAAAACTTCAATATATTTGTGTTTATCTTATTGGCACTCTACCATACAGCACGTTGAACCATTCAGCATCAGGAAAACTTTCCTGAGAAGGCAAATGGTTACTCACAGGACCAGATAAGCCAAAGAGAAATGGTGTAAGTGGCTTCTATGCCCTGTGGTAACAGGCACCATAATCCCCAATTACACAAGAGCCTGTCCCTTCTGCTGCCCTCAGACAGCCGAGGGCAGATAATGCTCCAGCTGATACCAGTTTGAAAGCTCCCCCAATTCCATCAGAATAGATCCAAAATTAGGCCAGCAGAGAACAGAGCAATGCACTTGGGAGCACTGAATCTGAACCGAAGAGGTTTGGCTACACTTCTTATCCTTGCTTGCCACTCCAAGCATGCTGTGTCCCTTCTGCACACCCTTCTTCCTTAACCTGCCAGCTTTCCTTTATCTTCCTATTTACATTACAAGCTCTTGGGGAGGGTTTCCCCTCCAAGTACCTGTTTGTACAGCGCACAACATAATAAAGCTGTGATCTCAGGGTCTCTAGGTACACTTGGAGCACAAATGATAATAAAAAATCTAGCAATGAGAAAAAGAGCAACACTAGCAAAGATCTTGACTTGGATGGGCATGGCTTTTGACAGATACTTTCCTATCCCATTGCCAGTTGATGGCAAAGCTCCCATTAGCCTTAATGAGAGCAGGATCAGGCCCGGCCTGTGTAGATTGAAAACTTCCAAAAGGCCAAAAAATGTCTAACTGAATGACATACAGCATTGCAGTTCCTATGGAAATTTCAAATTCCTGTTGAGCATGTGATGCAGCCAGTCCTGAGCCATGAGTTCCATCCATTTTTGAGCACAGAGCCTCCTCAGGGAGACAGGCACCTCAGAAGCACTAGATGCTTTATGAGAAACTTCGGTCATTCAGCCAATAATACTTACAACAAAAATAATATTTTCCATTCTCACATATTGCTAAGTTGTAAACTGTTCCTTAGATACCTGGACATGGAGTTTATGAGAAACACATGTAATATCCTGACAAGCAAACCTTGTTTATACCTTTACACAAAATAACTAATGAAAGGACCAATTTTCAGAAGATGCCTATTGGGACCTGTCAAATCCGCCATATGCCAAAGACTTCATCAAGCAATGCACTTCAGATGCTGCTCTGCTTTCCCTGAGATGCATTGCCACCCCCTGAAACTTCACATGCTTTTTTCCACTTATGGTTGCCTTCAAATATCACCAGTGACTAGACAAGGGCTCGCTGAGCTTTCCCAGTAAAAGGAGGAAAACCTCTTACGTTTGAAATAATTCCTCATAGTATCCATTGCCTGGTTTAAATCATTACTGGGTGAACACCACATCTTTGCGATGTTCACTGAGACTTGATAAAGTCCTTCTGACTCTGCTTAGAAGATGCAAGACCTCATAAGCAGCTCTACATTTGCAAATCAGCCAGAGGATTCTGTCATGTCCTTCTTGTGGGCTACATAACATTTCTATTTTCACCTGAAACAGCAAAATAAGGAAAAGTCAGCACAGTAAGGACTTTCTGTTGCTAAAACCTGTAATTCCCACTTACACAAATGAATGTGCATTAACCAGTTGCAAAGTTGATGGGGGACTTTTGCTGGGTTGGTTTGCTTTTTAACTTATGTGCTTCAACATGACAGTGTAAGGAAGAATCTCAGTCACAGCTATGGTGACTGTGCACTGATGACATTACTCTGTCCCTCTCTTACCACTTACAAAGCAGATGGCAACAAGTAATTTAGTACTTGCTTTCAATTATTTTCTCCTACTATCTTTTCTGTATCATCATGACATCCTTTGGTTAACTTGACCTTTATACTTTCCAACAGAGCAAACGATGAAGTGCATTCAAAATTGATTTTGAGCTTGTTGTAGCGAGGCCTTAATGTGACTAAGCTGTTTTATGAATTCTAGGATGACAGAAAGCTGTTTTTCCCTACTTAGATACACATACTCATTGGAAGTATAACAGGCAAATACTCCTTTCAGCTTTGCACCATTATGTCGTTTTAATCCCCAGAGCAGTAAATTTGACTCCAATATATCACTCAGTACCTCAACTGATAAGAATGCGTTCACTGTAGATGAGCAGTGCTGTAACAGAATAAAACATGGTGCCAGAGAGCCTGGGTTTACTCAGCAAGAAATCTCCATCTTCTGAATTCACCAAAGTGTGTCCCCTTATCTAAAATTAGACCAGAACGTTTGAGTTTCGCTTCCAGTCTTTCTATCTCTCTTACTTTTAGATGCAGCTTCGTAAAAACTGCGTAACAGACCAAAGCAACCACTAAAGAAGTGCTATAAAATTTACACTCTGGGTAACAAAATCTCTCCAAAATTATGGTCAGAAGAGTAGCTTTGTTTTATATCATTTCAGAGGATCTGATACGCTACCATTTAGTCCTCTATACCACACAGTATCACCATCTAGCCCACACACAAGCTGGCTTGGCATTCCCTGCATTTTTAGAGAAATACTATTTCTCAGCCCATTTTAAAAGGTGTGTTTGTTTATTTCTTAATTTATTACTGTGCAGGTAAGAAGTATCCTGAGAAAACAACTGTGCTCTACAAGAAGTGATAGATGTGAAAATTGCAAGTGTCTCTTATTGAATACAAGTAATATTTTTAGCATGAAACCAGCAGCATAGCATCCCTACTGAATTTCAGATACAATTAAAATAACTTTGTTGTCTTGGACCTTTGTTAAATACTCTTTGAAGATTTCCGAGGCCCTTAGCAAGATGGATCTGTTTAAATCAGCAGTTATAAATGTAAATACCTAATGAGGGTGCTGAACAAACTCTACTTTTACTAACTCCAAATTATAAAATTGAAGCTGGGAGCTGACAAACTGGGGATTAACTTTATTGTACACAGAAAAACAGCAAAATGGGTACCTCCCTCACCTTGTTTTTAGAATTATGCACCAGTGCAATGGTGAACAAGAAATCTAATTCATCACTGTTTGCCTAAAAGACAAATCTGAAACTAGAACATGGAGAATTTCAGCCCTTTTAGAAGATTTTTAAAAGCTCTTAATCCACCAGCTCTTTAGAAGTGAAGATGATATTCAACTCTTAAAAGCCACCCTCCAAAACCACCAGTGGCACAAAAGATGAACCCAGGATACAGAGAAACACACTACAAGACAACAAAGAAAATGAAAGAAAAGAGGGCAACTCCAATGGTCCCATTGTTGAGGGATGGATGAAACAACAGTTTTAAGTGGAATCTCAGAACTTAATTTATACATGTCAAATGTTCCAATTGGACAAGTTTAGAGGAACATTCAACAAGTTATTCCCTAAAAGTTAAGTTATTATTTCTTAAGATTAGCATGTAGTTCTATGGAGATTACTGCCTTCTATTTATGCAATGACTATTTAGATTACTGCCTTCTATTTATGCAAATTACGTTGTTAATGACAGCACTCAGGAAACACAAACACCACCCAAAGAGTTTGGTTTTTATTAAGGGGAAAAAATATTTGCAAGTTGTCATTCACGTAGACAACTACTGTGTACACCATACCAACACTGTGTATCCCTCATTGGTATTCCCAGCTTCTCCTCCCTCCATAATCATCTGAACTGTTCACCTCCATATGTATCACCTCATGCATCTGGTAAGCTCAACACCCGCTAGTATAGACTGACACGTACCACCTGAATGAACCAATACAGTAAAATCTGAATGAGGCTACAAATTACTTTCCATAAATAATCAAACTGAGTAGCTATGTTTGCCATCAAACTGCAAGGGTAACGACATCACCATCAGCAAGGGTCTCAAGGAGTTCTGCCTTCTTTTATAAGAAAAAGAGGCAAGCAAGCTCGTAGAGGAGTCTGGGCAGTGCACTTACATTAATGGAATAGTGTGAAGGCTCAATGTTGAAAACTTGGTTTTCTTGACTGCCTGGCAGACACTTGAAAGGGTAGCTATTATTACTGTAGTGTTTCTGCTCTTTTCTTTGAAATCCAACAAAGCAGGCTCAGGCTATTATGGCCTGCACCAGTATATTACATATGAGAAATCATTTTTTCTGGTGGAAATATGCATGTAAGTCTGCCAAAACAGGCAGATACATTCCCTTCAGTTCTCACTTCCATCAAATACAGACAGCTTTTCCAACCATTACTCTCCCAGGTTACTACATAGGTGACAGAGGGGTTACTGCACCTAACAGAGTCAGCAGCTTTCTGCTTGCTTGGGGCAACAGGAGGAGGAAGCTTAAGGGAGTTGGGTCAACCAGCTTCTCACTGGTTTCTTGGTTGTAATCCAACTCATTAACAGGCCAGCAATCCCTCTGAGGCTCTGGCTCCAGCCCCATGAAAGCCTTTCCCTATCCTTCTTTACTACTAACTCCAAAAGCATCAGACTAAATGCTCAAGCAAAACTTGGACCATATCAGAGCAGGCTTTACTTTCTATTACAAGAGGCTGCAGTGGGAGAAAAGAGGTCCTGCAGTTAAGCAAGAGAAAATTGGATCCATTTCTGTTCCCCCACCACTGACAAACCCTAGCATTTCATCCACCTCTCCATGCTTCAGTGCCATCTGTAAAACAGAGATGCTAATAATCCCCCACGTCTCACAGCTGTTCTATGAATTAACTCACCAGGCCTCAGCGGTGTTTCGGTACTGGTGACAGGAGCTAACAGGACATATACAACGTCACCTCTTTTCTTTGACAGCTTATTAATTACCACACATATTCTCCAGAACTTGCAACTGAATGCGCTTTAATGGATGAAATAAATAAATAAGTGAGAGCAAATAACATTTCCCTGCCTATAAATTAACCATCTGTCACATTCTTGGGTATGACAAAACTTCTAATCGATATATAATTTTCACCCAGATTTAGTGAGTGTTGCTGTATTGCTACCTACTGCTGATTGTGGTTATGTCTCCTGTTGGACTGGTATCAAACAGTTCTGTAATGGGAGGCAATGCCAGCCCAAAGCCTTCATCCTTCAGTCGTACCGGATAAGCCTGCACATATAAAGTGTATGTTTATATTACATATTTCACTCAGCTTCCTAAACAGGAGAAAGCAACAGTTTTATAACCATAGCAGATCCTAAAAATTAAAAAGCAGTCGTGCTCGATTTTGCAGAACTTTTTCATGGAATAACAAGGAAATTGTCATACACTTTGTTTCAGACTAAATGGACTTCTCTCACTTTCTCTGGGCTGTATCTCCTTGTGTTGGGATTTAAGAAGCACTTCAAACAAATACTCAGACGGGCAACATCCAAGGAATAGTTATCTGTTGAGAGAAGGGGATTTGGGATGGTCAGGAATAACTAGAGCTGGGAAGAGAAAGGGTGTTGCCTAATGCAGGATTTCAGTATTTTAAAACCTAGTTTTCTTCCAAAAGAAAAATGGGCCCCTAGCGGCTTGGCAGCCTGCTCCTGAGCCACAGATCCTGTGATGCCAGGATCCTCAGCCCCAAGGCTGTTTGCATGCCCGGCTGCCCTGGCACCACGTACCCTCACAAGAGGGCATTGCCAGCCCCACAGTGCCTTGCACAGCTGGCTGGCTCCACAACGGGGACCCTGGAAAAGGTCCAACTTCTGTCACAATTTCAGCAAAATCAAACCACATCAAGAAAATATACAGCTCCGTTCAAAGCAGGAAATGCAGTGAAATTAATTTGTCTTATCAGCTTTAATTTAAATCTGACAGCTCAGGATGGTATATGGTAAAATGAGATCTCAAATTATCTCAACTAAGATCAAGTTTGTGACCACACTTGGTTTCCTTGAAACTTGTGCAAGAATGCAAAAATTATAGACAAGAGCAGTTCTTCAGCTCACGTAAACTGCAC
Organism: Scolopax mira; assembly: GCA_004320125.1. NCBI lineage: Eukaryota > Metazoa > Chordata > Aves > Charadriiformes > Scolopacidae > Scolopax > Scolopax mira. Next base: position 110,836 of record BJBW01000317.1, on the reverse strand, counting down.
AGGCTATTTTTTAGGGAGATGATTGCGTATAAACTGCAATGGATGGAACTGGAGGAAAGGCAGAGTAGATCTAGACTCACTGGAGCACAAACCACCGAATTAAAACTCAAACATTTCAGCTGCTTTCCCAGTTTCCCGCAAATCGTTCATACCACATTCTTGAGATTGGGAAGATCCAGGTCTGGAGGGCAGCTCAGTGCCAGCTGAGGCTGGTGCTGGTCCCAGATGAAGCTGAACACCTTGGGGAGAGGCTGAGCCTTCAACTTCCTAGTGAAAGCCTTTGTGCTGTGGAGCCGTGGCTCAGAGCACCTGGTTTATTTCATGTGTGAGTTAGGCTGAGACTATGTGAATTATGACAACAGAGCAACAAAGGACACCGAACCTGGAGACTCAGATTTCATCCAGATTACACCCTGAATCCACTGCATCACTGTAAATGAGGGCCTTGCTTCTCCGGGAGGTAATGCTCCCTTAGTCACAGGCAATGGAAACTCAGGGGGGGGAAATAAAATAAAATTAAAAACATAAATAAGTAAGTTAGTTTAAATAAAGATGATGATCTCTGGTGCCTCCATCGCAGGATGCAAAAGCCACTTCTTTCACCAGGCTACCCACAAGGAGGCCACATAAAATCCCCCACTTCACATACAGATAAACAAAGCCCAGATGGCACTGGGAAGAGACAGAGGGAAACCTCTCTGTATGTGCACACTTTATAGTTTGGGGAAAACTTGCAGATACCGAGGCACAGAGCTTTGATACATCAGCAGACAGATGTGAATTTGAGCAAGTCTCCAGTATCTCTGCTATACTACTGCTTTTAATCTCTGCTAGAACAGCAATGAAAGAAAGGATCAGGCAACTACAGGAAAGGGAATTTTGGTGGTTGGAACAGATCTGGCTGGCTCAGTAAATCACTGCTCGTTCTGTTCCTCTCTGCTGCAGAATGACCTAACCTTACTGAAGGCAGTGGTAAAGCTCTCACTGATTTCACTGGAAGGAGGATTACTGAAAACAGCTGCACTAGAGGTGACAGGAACCCAAATTCTAACATTTTAATAACCTACAGAGGCTTTGCTTCTTGCTTCTTTAAAGGGTGGTAACTTTTACAACATTGATATTTTAACCGGTTATGAATTCACCCCATAAAGAGCAAGCTAGGGCAGAAAGGGTCTGAGACCCACCATTTAATATTTGCAAGAGCTGCATTTGTCATTCCAAGCTCCTAATTGCACTGTTTAGAGAAGACATATTTTTCTTCTTAAATTTTCTCTGCAGTAGGCTTTAGACTGCACGGCTGAGACATTAAGTGAACTGCTCTATCACAGCACCTGATCATCAAACTTAGAAGTAACAGCAACCACGGAGAGCAAAAGTCACAGAAAATTGACCTTTTGTTCCTACCGCAGCCTTATTTGGTGTGGAAGCTCAAACACACCAGTGTTAATGAATCAGACCAGAAGTATTTCTGTCTCTCGGCTTGTTCGGAACAGACAAAACTATCTCATCATTTGTGCTGCGTGAGCACTCAGCACACACCAACACAGGGCACTCTTCAAAAGTCCTGCCCCTGTGGTGGGCATAGGGATGCTCCAGTTAATCACCAGTATACGTTATTTTGCATCTCATACACTCTGAAAGCTACAGCCAACATCTTGGCTACTTAACACTGGACACCTATTTCACATTCCTGAATAAGTGACTTCATTTGCAGAAGCAAGAGTGTGCTCTGTTCTCATTCTTTTCCAAAATGCAGTCTCAACTCATATATGAGTCCAAAATGTACTAATATGCCTGTTATTAGGAACTGCAATGTGAATCTTTTAGCCTAAGCATCAGAGTTTGGTATCAAAACTCTTTTCCACAGTGATGGAGAAGAGGAGACCTTTATGTGTTGCTTATAAATGGCAGTATTTGGTGCATATAACCAATTGGCTTACTTTAGGTACGCAACAGGGTTGGTTTGGGGGTTTTGTTTAATGAATGGGTGACACACAGCATATTACTAAAGGCACACAGCAACATAGTGAATTTGCCAGCGTACATACACTTCAGCAGTCCAGGGAATGAAGCAATGAGAATTGATATTTTAGTTACAGGTGTTTAGATGCCAACAGTTCCAGTTGGTCTAAATGAAAAAGGATAGATAACTCTAAACTGCTGCAATAGCTGAGAGAATACTCCAGAACGTTCAGAAAGCTGAGAACAAAATGCTTCGCCTAAGGCACAATATGAATTGATGCCAACTCACTACCAAAGGCACCAGAAGATGTTCAACACATTTTAATATCAGGTTTTAAACAACAGAGCTTGACAATTTCAGAGGTGAGCAGGAAAAAACAGCTCAGGCTTATTTCCCTCAATACCATACTTTCCTCATGAAGTACCAAAAATTTACAAATAATAAAAAGAAGCAAATATTGCAGACATTCAGTTTCTGGTTCCTCTATGGGCAAAGGCATCTAAGAGATCCATTCACTAAAAAATGGCAGAGAATGTCAAGATTTTCAAAGCAATCACAAAGGTTATATTTTTTTCTTTTTAGGACATCTATCTTAGACAAAATAGAGTGGTCTCCTTTTCAGAGGGCTGAGTAACAGTTTCAGAAAAGTACTAGTATTTATGATCTATATGCAGAGAAGATTTTCTGTTGGGTTTCAGAGAGATATATAAGACAAGGGGGGAAAATAAATACATTTGGCGGAAGTCCCACAGAATTAAGTTAAGTGTTACAAAAGACAGCTCATAGTAATACAGCGTGCCACCCTGGTACTGTGGTTAAAGCAGAACCTGCACTAATGCCAAGACATTCCAACGGGTACATATAAGTCGTGTCCAGGATAGATGAGGCTATAACTATTGACAGTTCTTCTAAGCAATCCCAATGGAATCATGCCAGCCTGAGGAATGGAGAACATTTTATAATGCTTTAAGCCACAACCAGTTCACTCTTCTCTCTTTGGCTCTGGTCATGTCAGTGTGACAAGTCAAAAAAAAAAAAAGTAAGACTGAATTTCTTTTTTTTTTTAAATGCAAAACTAAAACTCCTAGAATAAATAAGATTTATATTCCACATATTCTGCAAGCCATTCAAATACAGATATTACTGTTCTCCTACTCCAGACTTCTGCTTTTCTATAGTACAACATCCAGATTTGTCTTAATTCCTTCTGTTCACCTTCCCAGGGCAAGGCCAGTAATTGCCCATGCTTTTGTGCTGTGCTCTCCAGACCAGACCTGCTGCATGAATACTGAAACAAGTGAATAATCACTGAGGAGTGTAACACAATCCATCCCACAGAAACAAAGAGAACGTGAAGACAAGTTACAAAGCTGGAACTATCCAAATAGAAGCAAAGCTGAACGATACTCCAAACCAGTCACAGAGCAAATAAACCCAGCTTTCCTAGATTCATTTATTTTTCTAAAGAGCTGGACAATAAATTAGATAAGAAACTGTCACAGGTAAAAAGAAAGAAAAAGACCAAAAAAACCCCCAAAAAAACAGACATTTGCCAAGCAAATGAAACCGATTTTCCACTAAGGAAGTAATAAGTTTTTGGAATCACCTGTAAGATTTTTAAAACAAATTCACTGTAACATCCAAGTGTCATATGGATTACATTTTTCAAAGGAAATACAGTAAGTGGGAGAGGAAATTACATAATGAATGGATTTTTTCCTTTTAATTCTTCACATTTTATTTCGGAGACAAAAACTCACTCATATATACAGGAAAATATCCTTTTCCGCTTAGACATCCTAAATCACATCCAGTGGACAGATTACGGGCATACAGGCCTACTGTGAAGGCACAGAAGAGAAGGAAATTCTGATCTTTATTTCACTACTTGGTTTGCAAGTAGATTCTGACACAAATAGTTATATATATGGCCTCAGAATGTAAACACTAATCAAAAACCACCACAAAAGATGCTCCAGCATGGGCCCCTCCCAATTTCTCAACACCAGTGGGCCACAGAAAATTTTAAAAGTTGATAGCAACTACTAAAAATCCTGGGTTAAAGCTCTATTTCCAATTTTTTTCCTAATTGCTTCAATTAAATGTAGCATAGCGCATCTTTCCATGTGATCAGCCTCACGTAACAAACTCTCAGGGGGACTAGGCTCGGGTGGCCTCCTGCAGCAGGATCAGACTGCTCTGAGATGTTACCCAACAGCTGCTGGAAAGAAGATGACAATTCACACATGAAAACAATATCAATAAAGTTGCAATAACCCCATTGCAGATGAGCGCTGCTCGCATTGTCCCAGGCGATGGTTGGGACACCATCCCAAGTGTGCTGGAGGTTGTTCTTATCACTGCCTTGTACCTTGTCTCCTTCCTCTGAGTTACTTCAGTGAGCTTGAATTTTTTTTATTCATCTGTAATCAGTGAGGAAATTCCACATTCACACCAATGGGAAAATTGGGCTCCATTTACTTGTTAAACATCCTTTATTTCTGCTCAAGTTTTCCACTCCATGACAAAATAAAATAAATAAAAAACAGTTTTATCTCACCTAAACTGCTATGAGACATGACAGCAAATCTGTCAGTCTCATAACCCAACACCACATGTATCTGTCTTTCCTTGCCATAAATTTCTCCTCAAGCAGCAGGAATATGACAGCTGTACCATGCACTGGCATATTCGCAATACTAAACCTCTCCAGAGTAGGTTGATGAAGGGATGAAAGCTCCATTCCCCTTAGGGAAACAATGCAAGAAAGGGAGATAAATCCCAAACTGCCTTGGTGGCTAACACCACTTTGCACAGTTTGGTGAATAAATACCTCAGGAGGGAGCAGAGTTTGCAAACTGCAGCCTCTGTTTTCCTTCTGGAACTGTGATATTTTATGACTTCCAAATAGCTAGAAAATTGACTACAGCTACGTGGTAAATTGCTGCTTCCCCTCTCCCCAACCCCCATATATATTTATGCTATATTCTGCAATATTTGTCAATGGAAGCAGGGGATTTTCTTTTATTTCAAGACTTATTTTTGAAGTAAATAATCGAGGGAGGGAAGAACTGCCATTTTGAAAGAATGACTTATACTTAGGTCTACTAACTTCCAAGTATCCTACACAGACAGCAGGACCTCTTTGACCCATTAGACTCCCAAAATAATTTTTTTAAAACAGTATAAAAAAATGCAGGGAACTAACTATTTTATTTTAATAAGGCTCTTGCTTTTCCTTCAACTTCTCATATACCCTCCTCACAAACTGTAATCATACAAGCAGTAGCTGGTCCAAATACCTTAAGGTCTTTCTCCAGTCTTTGAAACTGTCCCATAGTCACTAGTGGCATAGGACCCTGAAGCCCCCTTCCATGTTGTTAAATCTGTAGTCTTCACATGTGCTACTCAGTGTCAGCTGTCTTTGCTGCTTAAATTGCTACACCTAACCCAGGATCTCTAAATTGCCCTTGTCTTTTAAAATATGTATTCTTACTAACGATGTAACCAAGGACTTGTAAATTTAATAACGTGCTGAGCTGGCCCTACCATAAATAACTATACTAGAGACAGTGATACCGTGCAGGACAAACTGGATGTGAATTGCATCAGAGAGACTACCTGCCCTCATCCTACAGAGAACGGAATAAATAGGGACTCTGGAACATCTTTGTGACAAGGAAAATCTCTGGTCTCTTTTGAAGGCATTATGAACATCTTTCCACAAGGAATCCTGTCCACAGAGAGAAATTTTGCTTCTGAAGGTTTACATGAGTTTTGGATGCCTGTACATGAAGTGCATCCATCATGTGAAGGTGGTACAACTCAGGCAGCACTTCCACAAGGGAATTATGTTGAACTGCCAGTTCAGACTACCAGTCCGCACTGGTCCTCACAAGTTGGCTCAGGAGTAGACACAAGTAAAACACAGGCATAAATCTGCCTGACTCTCTCCCCTGCAAGCTGCCTGGGGAAACTCCTGTGAAAAGCCCATCAACAACTTGCCGTGTGCTCCTCATAACTCCTCCTTTAACCCACATCTCTGTCAGGATGAAACCACACCAAAATGCCAGGCATACCCACGCACATCCATGCAGTCCCATATGCTCAGAATCAGACCCTACCCGTACCAAATCTGCAGATTCACTGACATACAACTGGTTTCACTGGTTGGTGCTCCCATAGAGTGGAGGTGTACTCATCTCCAGATAAAATTCTTCCTGCTGAACGATTCCAACTTGATCAGAAGCATGTCAGGTGCTTCAGAGAAACACACACATAACTCCAGCCCTGCCAGCACTCAAGAGACAAAAATCAGACAAATCTGTATTAAAGTGCATCATTATTCAAGGAGCGGAGGCATTGACATGCAGACAAGACAGAGAGGGGGAAGACCCAACGCCATCAGAACGCCCATCAATCACTATAGCATGAACAAAGCCAAAAGCTCCATTAACTCTGGCTTGTGCCACTCACAGGCTTCTTTGCTTGTTTGCTTTTTAATATATTATCAGCCTCATTTTGAATGTAAATACAGAAGTATGGTAATTTACTGGTGATGCAAGCAGAACATTTTTTTAGGAGATGCTCAACCACCTAGTTGGAGGAACAGGGATGAGCAAACAGTTTCCAGCAAAATTTTCTCCTCAGGAAAACTCAGCAAAATAGAGGAAAGAAGCACTTTTTTTTCAAAACAAACAAAAAAACCAACACAAACTTAATTTTTTTTTTTTGAAAATGCAAACCACTCATGAACTGACAATTTCTATTCTAACTTTCTGGGAAGTTTCCAAATAGAATATTTCAGTTATTAGTGTTTTTGTCCAACATGTCAAATCACCCCCTCTTTTTTTTCAGCTGAAATTTGAAGAGGTTTCTCCTAAAACTATCAATAAACTTGGACATTTTTATTGTTACCACCAAAATTCTCAGGATGATGTGATGTGGAGACCATTGCACTGCTGGAATGCAGAAATAGCATGAAAAAGGCATGAGAAATGGTAAGTGAAACAGCCTGAAAACCATGAAATTGGACTGAAATTCTACAAATAAAAGACAGTTGTTGCAGAAAAGTAGTGTTTAAGGTTGGAGGTAGCCAATTCCAATTCAAGCCATGAGCTCACAGAGCCCTGGCCTCCAGGCAGGTACATGATTTGAAGGAGACCAGACAGTGTTACAAATGCCAAGTATTCCCAGAAGACACAACCAAATCACAGCAAAAGCATCTGGGATGCAGCTTTTCCTGTGTTTTTGTGTCAATCAAGCTAATTTCCAGATATGCAGACAAACCACTATGCACAGAGATTTCCAGAATGCTGAAGACAGCCTGGAGGCTGCGTATAGACCTGTCTCTGCATATAACACAGCGAGCAGGAGGACCTGAACTAGAAGCACATGCTTGTAACACAGGAAAAATAGTAGATTTGCCAAATGCAACTAGCAGAGGCCAGACTCTACTTTGGGACTGCTCAGCCCCACTGGTGCGTGAGAACTACCATGGGATTTTGCATCACATCCCCACAGGTATAAATGAGGCTGAAGGCTGCCCAGCAGCAGTGTCAACCCTCTGGGTTGCACTCATGGTTGTTGTCTCATGCTACAGCCCTGTGTGAGTGTGTGCACGAAGGAGCATGCTTCAAGTATGAATCAATTTATTTCTCCCCATATGAACAATGCCTATTGACAAAATGCCTGCGTTTAAACCACTACAACAAAATTAAAACCAACAAAAAGAAGCTGATGGGCTGAGATGAAAGATATCGTATTTCTACTATGAAGGACAAGCATATAATGCATTTGATGACCCAGAAAAACATACTGCAATATCTAGGTCTGTTCGTTACAAGTAAATGTCAAGAGACCTGAAAAAAGGAGAGGTCAAGCCTTTGCTTCAGACAGCCAGAGGAAGCACCAAGTTGCACCGTGAATGCATTTGGAAATAAATACTGACTGACAAGGGAAAGTCATTTCTCTTTTGACTGTCATCAGCTTCAGAGATACAATACATTAACATGTCACCAAAACACCTGCAACATGCACGAGATGGGACTACTGAAGGCAACAAGATGGGCCCTGGTTTTTAGGGGGCACCCTGTCCAATGGCCCAGGCATCTTTCCTCTCCACCATGCACCACAAACCTCACTGCAGCAGGGTTTCCTCCAGTTATTTACACAGATGCTCAACTCTCCTGAATGAACCTGATGTTGCCTCCACCAGAAAATGAAGCAGGTCCCATGTAAGCAAGAAGATGTTACCCTAGTGAGGAGCTAGATCATAGCATCCAATGTGTGCACTATGGGAACAAGGAGATCGTATCTCCTTGGGAAGGGAGATGGGGTGGGAAGATGCTCTTCTGTAGCTGAGGATACCTTGGAAATATCTGCTGGAAAGTGAGACAGAGTGGTGGCTGCTTGTGTTGACAGGTCAGCGTGTGGACATGACCTGCATAACCACTGCCTACAGTTTCCCCGAGGGGAAAGAAAAAGTGTCCATCCTTTCAGCAGGCCTAACTCTACTCTCATGCGCATGGATGTTAAACCAGAGTAATTGAGTCTCAGCACAGCAGAAATCAATGAGATCACTGTCAAATCCAGTGTCAAACACACACACTTACAAACTTGCCTGAGATAGCATTACAGGGATTTTTATACTATCCCCTGTGAACTAAAATCTTTAACGTTTCCATTCAGTTTTTGCAGAAAGCCTTGCTATATCTATCCCTCATCAGCATGTTTAGAAGGCTGCGAAAACCCACAGAGTCAGGAGTACACATGTGTCAGTTGTGCATAAACATCTGAAAATCACGGCTATTATCCAGAAAGTATTGCCTGGGTAGCAGCTTCCTTACAGCCCACGAAAGCAAGAACAGTTTAGAAGAACCTTGAAGTTGCTCTGAATTGCCTGTAGGGAAAAAAAAGGCCATGGGGCAGTAATTTATGAATACATCTACTATAGATGGCATCAGACTGCAAACTGATAATCAGGGGGCAACCCTAGGAAATATTAGTTGTGTTTCTAGCCCTTAGACTATTTCATTCTTTCCTACGTATTGTATAGGACAGAAGCCACAGCAGCTTACTGAACTCCCCCACGATTAGTGTTACTCAGCCCGTGCTCCAACTCCCGGCTTCGCGGCAGCGGAGCTGGGTTACCGCCCCCTCCAATCTGTTGCTCTGTCTCTACGCAGTCGCTCCCTAACCCGGTTGTGTCAAAATGATCCAGGTTGGCTTACTATTTAAAAGGGTTTTCTTTAACCCAGATCGTTTTGACTGATTTGGGTTAGAGAAGGACTCCACGTGCAGCTATGCCTGCAGATACTGACCCCAGAGCAGTGGGGACAGTGCCCAGGCACGTTGAGCCTGGCTCGGGATCAAAGCCTTTGAACCCAGCTCAGCTGCAAGCCAAGCAGCACATCTGGCCACAGCTGGAGATACTTTTCAGGAAAAAAAAAAAAAAGGCATACGAGGTTGCATTCAGTGTCACAGATGAACTATGGAGTGTAAAAAGTTGGGGTATGATTCATGGGAAATACCACTCAGCTTCGGATTCCATTATCACAATAAAAAGAAAATACGCTGTTGCTAATGGTCTACATTTTTCAACTAAATTTTTCATTTCAGGGTAACTAGGATTGGCTTGTTAATACTACATAGCCACCCAGATAGGTATCTCACTATAGGGCATGGCTTCAATTACCTCTTGAAGAGGAGCTGTGTATTTGGTTAACCCAACTCCAGGAAGATGAATTTTAAAATGGAAGCACACTGGAAAAGCTGAGAAACTTCTCTCCTGTAAACAAAACACGATCTGTTACCTGTATGGTAGCAAAGCAGTTCAGCTCTTTCTCTCCCCTTACACTGGCTGTGGTCTTGCCCACTAGAGACCTTGCTTGGCTTCCCCAAGCATGGGCCGAGCTCACTGAGGCACCCACATGAATACAATGTGCCACTCAGAGCGGGAGGGAAACAATTTTACACCCTTTTTTTGTTCACCTTCAAGAGGCATCAGACACACAGGATCACATTTGAATTGGTTTCAAAAATAGCAAGACTCCAAGAAGCTGTTTCCAAAGATTTTTACCTAGGCATTCCATCCCATATCATCCTCCAGCAATCTCTGTTACCAGCCTGAATTGAGAGCCAGATCGTGTCCTCCTGCTGGCTAATTTAGCAGTAAAAATGGGAAATGGTATTTTCTTGTTTTACAGAAGTTTGGTTAGATTGAACCTATTTGGCTTTGTAAAATACATCAAGATCCAGAGATGAAATATTTCCTTAGGTGCAAAATACTAAATGACTGTCCTCATTGAAGAACACAGGATCTAGTAATCCAGAATTTGTTTGGGAATATTCTGAAGGATTAGATCTTTCAGATTCATTCAAAAAAAAGGAGAAAAATTGGTTGCACATATGCTTCACCATAAAAGTATTTATCTGACATCCAGCCAAAACCATTTTATCTCTGTAAGCAATCCTTAAACACTGCAGAATGCATTCACTGCTTTCATTACCAAATTACTTTTTAAGAGTTCAGCAGGTAATTGAAGTTCCAAACGTCTTAAACTGGTTTGGCAACACTGAGATTTCTTAATGGACTTACTATCCAAGAACTTTAGAGGGAAAAAAAATAAAAAAATCAGTTGGATACTAAATATATATCCTAAAATAAGATGGATTCAAATTACAGTAAGAAGCTAGCTTTTAAAGACGGAGAACATTTTAAATTAAGAGTAAAACTCTGCTCAGAGGAGGTTTCATGATGTTGAAGCTTCAGTTCATATTCAAAACCACGGGACAAAAAGTCCTGTGAATTTTTCAAAGACACTGTGTTGGCCTAAATCTGTTCCTATTGAACTGAAGCCTGTTAATTTCAACAGAAAACTAATTAGGACAATGTCGTCCCATATACTTTGTACTATTATCATATGCTTGTTAAAAATTGAGGGCTCTAAAGCCTTTTTCCTAGATAAAAACCATTTTGTTTATTACTTTTCCAATTCACCCAGCAAGAACAGTGAAAGGAATAAGACTAAATCTGTTCCACACACCCACGTCCTCTGCATTTAACCAGTGCTGTAGTACTCCAAGGAGAGGCAGGAGGGTGAGGAGCACACGCAGCCCGTGGGCTGGCCGGGCAGCCACCAGCTCCAGAGGTCTAATGAGGACTCTTGCTCCGACTCCATCAATAGCTTTTGGCAAGCCATTTTCTGCCTCAGTTCCTCACATTTATAAAGTGGAGATGATGACAGCATTTTGTGTTAATAACTGTTATATGCACTGCTTTAAGTGCTATTATTTTATAGGGCTTTTTATCCACAGCCAATCACACAATTCTCAGAGGGAAACTGAGGTATAGAGCAATGCTAATAGCTTAGTGTCATCCAGTGGGCCACACCAGAAAAAGAACCTGCATCTCCAGAATTTTACATTATCCACTAAACTTATCTACTACAAGATGAAAATTAGCTGGCTGTTTGTCCAGCACTGTCAGGCCATAGGATACTTGCTTGCTTCTGCTAACATTGCTATTTGCAGCCTATCTTGCTGTTGTTCCTGCACAGAAAGCACAATACTAGATCAGTAAAATCACACTATATGTGAAAACACTGTGATGGCATTAATGCAGGATTACAGCCTCACTGCAGGCTCCAGCAGTGGGGAAAGCCAGTGATGATGTGGGCTGCTCGCCATCTAACATGAAGAACTTTAATGATGACAAGAGAAACACAGAACAAGAAGACCAAGGGCTTTGCTTTCACAGCAGCAATCTTTTATTTTAGAATTACTCCAGTGCAAAAAAAACCCCCACCTTGTTTTGCAATGGATCAGTTTTCACAGCAAGGGGATAACTGATATTCAAGATGAACAAGCATAATTGAGGAACCTTGTGGCATGATATAGACCAGAAGAGATGAGATGCATAAAATTAAAAGCCCAATAAAAGATGCTGTTCTAGGACATAAGATTCCTGTATCAAACTTATAGTTCCCATCTGAAAAGGCACAACTGTTTCATCTCACTGGGATGCAACACTCATTCCTGCATCACAGCTTTGCTGCTGAGGCATTTCTATTACAACATTGCCACTTATAACTATAACTTGGGGATACCTACGACTTTAGGATGAAAGTTTCTGGCTGCACCTGAACACACCAACACTAGCAGGATAAGCTGTTAGAAATATCAATCAAGCTGTCAGGTAAAGCATGCCAGGCTTCACCTAAGGAGACCCTCAGGAAAGTTATAGTTGCAAAAGCTCAAAAACTCCAATCAGAAAAGCTTGCAGTTCAGCTCCTGCACCCTAATTTAATCTGGTATGAGCACTATACACCTAAAAACAGAAGAAGGCTGAGATATTGGGAACTTAGCTCCAGCCAGCATCAGAAAAAGCATCTGTTGATTTGGGATACTCTAGACTTCAGACTTTCCCCTTCTTTGCATACAGGGGGTGTTCACTTACAAGCCTCTCATCAAGCAGTGGAAATAGGAAAGCTCTGCTTGACCAACACGTGTGTTGAATAGCTTATAAACTTCTTTAACAACATTAACATCATTTTACAGCCCCTCTTGTGCTGCAGGACCGCAGCACACTTTGCCATCTTAAACAATGAGCTGTGACGTGCTGGACCCGTGAGCAGCAGGACAGGAAGAGCTGAAGACACGAGGAGGTTTCCTTCAGGCGCAAGGGCTGGCGTATGACGCAGGGGAACCTGTGGCTTCCAGAATGGCTTTGGAAACAGCTGGGAAGGACGGGGTGCCTGCACGTGGTGTCTACGTGTGCTGTTCCTGACAGAGCTGCCAGAGGCTACGTTTGTTTTACCTTGCCTAAAGCGAGAGAGGTTATACAAAGACAGTGGAGGTACTAAGAATAACAGGATCTTCACCCTGAAAGCCCAATGAATAAGTCACAGGTACAAATTATCTTTCAGCACTAAAATGCATCAATTCACATAGTCAAATTCAGCAACTATTCATGTGCATCAGCACTGCAAAGCATAACCTCAGAGTAGAACTGTAGAAAAGCAAGAAAAGAATATAGCTATCCCAAGAGAAAACTGGCCAGGACATTAAGAATGTAGCCTTCCTTTCAAGAAATTGCTCAGTGGATTCCTTACTTGCACCAACAGCTTCAAAACTGTGAACCTCAAGTCTTAACTTAAAAAAAATAATACAGTTTTAATATCTAAGTGCCTCTTAGGGACTCAAATGGATGGGTGCCAACCACAGAGCCATCAGCACCTACTCAACTATGGAGGCTTTCTGTCTAAAAATTCTATCAGCAGAGTTCCAGCAGGACTACAGTAGGATAAGCACAATGACTAGTCCTAAACTTCAGGCTAACACATTCATTTACCCATCCACATGTAAAAGTGTGACGCTGAAACAGACAGATTTCTTGAGCATCAATACCTAATCGAAAGCAATCCATTACAGCTTTCCCACTTGTTTCTGGATTGAGAGTAAAGTTCATTCTGAGCTTCTATTCTGAGCATTCTACACTTCTATTGTATAGAAGTGCACAACAGAAATACTGAGAAAGTTGCAAGAGACTGAATGCATGAAGATTTCTATTCGCTCCTCCATGCTGAATGCTTCCTATAAAGAGGCACAAGCCCAGGCCAGTACCCACCAAAGTCCCACTGTAAAGTTGATGATGCTTTACAGATGCTAAAGCTGCTGATGTCAAGAGGACCTGTGCAAGGATGTGTCCAGATGAGGCATCAGAAACTGATGCTGCAACAGACTGCGACTTTCTGCATCAAGGCTGTTCAGGCTTCATTTACTGTAGCTGAGAGATGTGGGTGTTTATAACTCTGGTGGTTTAAGGTCTTACATAGTACCTGTATCTGTAACTCTATAGCAAAGTTAAGGATGAAACTTATGCAAACTTCTGCATAAGCTCTTTGCCATGGAGGATTATTACTTTTTTTTTTTTTTTTGCAATATAGTTGAAATAAAAAAATGTATTAGTGTTTCATAAAAAATGACAGTCCAACCTCAGACTCCCATCACTGGAAGGGAAACAGGACAGGCAATAAACTGCAATATGACAATCAAAGTTTTGCTTTCCCCAGGAAAGGATCTGCAACTCTCCACTATCAATACACAGGACAAGCAGGACTGAGGATGGAGAGAACAGTTTGTTGCTGTCTAATACAAAAACCATTCTATGATTCCATAGGATTGCAATGGCAAAACAGCAAACAGTCACACTCCTCTGGGTTCAGGCTGCGGAAGCACAACATGTGGGTGCCCAAGACCACTTCAAATCAGCTCATAAAATCCAATTCATCAAAATAACCTTTTAAAAATAGATTACTACAGTTGGATTGCTCTGAAAGCTACCTGCTTCCGGCTGCTGCCCGAGCCACTGTTTGCAGAGTGTCTGCAAAAGGAAAAGTAATGACTAGGGAGGCTTTCATTCAGTTTCTGGAACAGCTCTCAGGGAAAATACATGCATAGACAGAAAGAGTAAAGAGGGAGCAAAGAAAGGAGATCCCCCCAGAAGTCATTAGCTGCAGCAAGCTGCATGTTCAATGAAAAAAAAAAAAAAAACAAGAAAAAAAAGGAGCTTAGTCCTGGTTTGTTCACCTGTGCACTTTACATGTCTAAATCTGCCTTCTGGGCTATCCTATTAGTTTCCAGATTTTCAGTTTAATCTGCATAAAGTTTGTCATGTCCATTTGACATTCAGCTACTCTGTGTACAAACAGAGGTGACACACATTCTTGTCCTACCAGGAGTAGGACAAGAGGAAAAGGACTGACAGACTCCCTCCGTAGAACCCTCCCATTCGGTTCAACAGGACAGAGGACCATTGGGATTGGGGACATGTAGAAAACAGAGCCACGGAGCAGGTTTGCTCCTTCTTAAATCTTCCAGATATACGTGAGCCAAAGGAAGCCTTTGCTGGGGAACTGCAGCCAGCAAAACGTAGGGGCTGTGCTCTGCGCTGAGGAGCAACAGAAGGGCAGTGGTATTTATAGGGGGAGAAAGCTCCCACACCAATCTCTGCAGTCCACAGACTGGTGACCACTGCCTATGCCATACCTCTCACAGCTCTACAGAAATGCAAAGACAACATCTAAAGAGAAAACTTTCCTTTGTCTATATATTCCCACAGGAAGATGCAACATGACCTTCTATTTATTTTCAGTATGAAAATGATTCTTCAAAATAGCACTTAATTACAGCTCTTTGCAGTTCTCTCGCTCACGTGTTACGTAGGGAATGTTACTGGTTCCTGTAGAGTTCCAGGTTCAATGGTACATGCAATCAATTCAGCACTCTCCAGAAGGCTATGGGTATGTATTCTACCATGGACAATGCCACATTAAGCAAATGGCCCCATTTGGGATAGTGACATACAGGTTTTACACTTGCTAGATATATTCCAAGAGGAAAAAGTATGGGGGAAAATGAGACCAAGAAAGGGAAATCATATACTATAGTTACAGTTCCATTAAACTCTGCTGTATGGAACCAGTCACAAGATACCTTCCGATGCCCCAAGTAACTAATGCACCCACGGGAGACATCCACAGGATAAACTTTGTGGCAGAGCAGTTGGCTCTGCAGCCAAAGGGAATCTGACACTTGTAAAAGATGACAAAAGCAGGATCAGAGCTGTAAATGGCTCCTGACAGCATTCTCTTCGTGAAGCAAGCTCTGTGAAATATGGAATATATTAGCAAACCTGGTCTGGAAAGCAAAGCATTTTTAGGTAGGTGGAACTTTTTAATAGCATGTCATTAAATCTCTCTTACATTTAGCATTTAATAGATGTAACTTTCACAGCAATATGCTCGTTACAAAAAGGCACAGGGGACCCTACCAAATAGTGAGCAGAATGGACCCAGAACCCAAGTGTCTCGTTTTGTCAGCGTTTAGCTTCCATGGTGATGAACAAAATCATCTGGCTATCTTAACACATTAAATTGGAAATATCCTTATTCTGCTACCAGTCCTCTTTGGCCCCATCCCCATACAAGCCTGTCAGCTGAATACAGCCAGGATTTCTGCCTGTGTAAATTACTGTAGCTCCTCTGCTGTCGCTGGCACCAGGCCATTTTTATACCAGATGTGGCTCTGACCTACGTATATTTAAAAATAGGGTCAGTGTAATAAAAACTTTAAGACTGTTTGACTGGTTAGTGTGGACATAGGCAAGGTGTGTTAATCCCATTTCCAGGGCTAAGGCCAAGATGTACAACCTGTCTGAAGTAGGTCACCTGCATCCATATATAGGCACCCATATCAAGTGGTTTAAGAAGAGCCGAGTGTTTGCACATCTCTCTGATTTCCCCTGTCACTTCAGCCCTGACTTTTGACAATCCTGCAGTACAGAGGGACTGGTGTGCTTTTCCTGGCCCCGTGCCAACAGAAGGTAAAGCCACGCAGCACTTTGTCAGGGTTTGCCACCAGGATGTGGGTTTTTCAAGAACACGCGCACAAAATTCATACAGTCTCAAGAAAACCACTTACTCCAGCTCCGTGCCTGATTATACCCTTTTTATAGATGGGCTTGATGAGACTTCCCTATTCTACTCAAAGACTGACTATTTAAGTGTTCTGAAATGCTGTATTAATTCTGTGTATTATTTCTAATTACTATTATCTCCATTACTACTGTACACCAAGGGGAGACGGGGATGGCTGAGCCAAGCAAAGCAATTACTGTTCATCCTGCATGTCTCGAGCACCGCTTGACTTCTGAGGTGGATGCTGTAGAAACGTGTCCTTTGTTTACATGACTAAGAATGTACCGGCCCTTAATTTTGAACTATTGCACATAAGCATCATACAGCTCCCAGGTACTAACATCATCATAAAGCTGAAGCTGCATCAAGCACTGAAATCAATCCCAATCACAGCAACCAAGTCCAAGCTGCCAGTTACACCTTACTGCACAACTCAATGACGGGGACAGGCAGCCTTTTGGGTGGAAAAAAAAAAATCCCATGATAAGGGCTTACATGCTGAGAAGTGTCATTTTTACAAATTCCCAGTACCACACAGATCAGTTTTAACTGATCTGAACTCATCTAACCAACAGGGTTTCTTCTTCTATTCAGTTTTGGCACAAGATCCATTTTAAATCGAGCTACTGTTAACATCTCCTGACTCAGATAGTTCAAGACCATCTCATTAGGAATTTGATAAATAACCCACAGGAGCAGACAGATTACAGACTAAAAGGAACCTCTAGTAGATAGCTGACCTATTTAACACCCCAGCTAACTCTGGAGCAGGACTGAGTTGAATAGGAGCAAACTGTTAACAGGAGATTCACACACCATAGATCTAAGTCCTTAAAGCTTGCAAGATCATCACTAATTACCCAGTAGGCCTGACTTACTCCTTCGGACTAAATTTATCTGAATGCTTCAAACTGACTCTATTAGCATCACTCCTGAACTCTCTGTCTCAGCACAGAAAAGCAGAGCAGGAAAGTTAAATTGCTGTGAACACAGTTGCAGTCAGATCCAAGGAGGCTGGCTCTTCGTGACATATTTCTGTGAACAAGAGGCATTAAATGTGAAGCAGAACACCCGAAGATTTCGGCTCCATGTCTTCGCTTCATAGGGAAATGCCTTCTCTCCACAGCATCAAAGCAAGACAGGCATTTGATGCAGTCACCATTGTAGACTGCAGTATGATAGTAATGGTCTTCGATGGTGAGGGACATGTGCTGGAAGAGAAAACCTTTGCAGTACCTCCTATGGTTGCCTTCCCTATCCCGATCATGGTACATGCATAGGCTTTGCCTGTTCCCTCCTTTAACTATGTACCCAGACAAAGTATACCAATTTTTTTCTCAAATGTGTGAGAAAACATACCTCTGGCTTTCCACCTCAAAAGCTACAATCCAATCAAACCTCTTATTGTCTCATTTCTGTGATTTCCTTTGGCTTCTGACCTTCGCCACACTGACATCATCTGCTTCCTTTCCACAGAGGATGCAGGCTGTGATCCCTTTCTCAGCCAAGTGCCCTCCAGCTCTGAAATGCTCTGCTAGATAACTTTGTTGTGTTCTATGTTTGTTTTTTTTTAGTTTCCTTACTATTTTCTCATTTCTTCCCCATTTCTCTGTTTCTACCTTATTCTCAGACATTCTCTCTGCTCCATACCCAGTGCTAGACTCTGTAACTCATCTGTCATGTCCTTCAAACATCATTAAAAACAAAGCAAAAGGCAAGCAGTCAGTTAAGTAAATTCACAATCCACTTGACAGCTTTTACCATAAGCACTTGATGGCAGAGATCATCTTTTTGTTCAGTGTTCATACAGCATCTGCTTCAGAAGGAACTAATCAGTGGCTGAGACAATAATACAAATAATAAACTCTGGTAGAGAACCATTGTAACATAATAACAATATTGCGGGTCTTAAGGGGGATAGCCCTATTAGAAGTTTTATTGCATCCATTCACAATCATTAGAATGGTTTCCTGCACCTATAGCTTCAAAAGCTCCACAGACTCACAGGTACAGCATTTGAAGGGTCTGCTGAAAGCAAAGGCAGCCCCTTGAAACTTTTCATCTGGAGTTTCCACTAAACTTGTCCCGTGGGAAAAGACAGTAGTAAACAGTGGAAGAGAAACAGAGTCCAGACATTTCCACAGAAAGTAAATCTGCTTCCACAGAGTACTGCATATTTCTCTCTAGCTATTATTTTTAACCTCTTGGAGATTTATTTTTACTACAATTTAAATGTATCTGTTATATGCCATAACATTATTATTATGAGAGACACTAAAATAGCAAGCATTCTAGGCACTTGATACCGTTTTATAAAATAGGGAATTAAAGCCAGTGATGACTGCAGATCATTGCCACAGCCACCGATGCATATGACCCCTCTTTCAGCCTTACTTCTTATATCTCCTCTGTGGTCAGAGGGAAGATGAACAAAAATTGTGGCATTACTCCCAAAGTTGTGGTATGCTTTCTCTTGCTGTTTAACTAGGGGGGAGCAAAAAAGGAATTAAAATGCATCCAGTGGGATGAACTTCTGCCTGCCGCTACCGGGCTGCGGTGCACAGCCACCAAAGCCACCAGCTAAGCCTACACACCTCATACTGAAAACCACCTGGGATCAACATGTACCTTCAACTAGTTTGGTTGAGAAGGGACCTCTGAAGGCTATCTAGTCCAATCCCTGTGCAATAAGCAAGGGCACCTTCCACTGCATTAGATTGCTCAGAGCCCCATCCAACCTGACCTGAAATGTTTCCAGTGATGGAGCATCTACCACCTCTCTGGGCAACCTGGGCCCGTGTTCTACAACCCTCACTGTAAAAAATTTCTTCCTTATGTCTAGTCTGAACATATTCTCTTTTAGTTTAAAACCATTACCCCTTATCGCTACAGGCCCAACTAAAAAGACTGTCCCCATCTTCTTTATAAATCCCCTCTAAGACTGCAATAAGGTCTCCCCAGAATCTTCTCCAGGCTGAACGACCCCAACTCTCTCAGGCTATCCTCATAGGAGAGGTGCTTCATCTCTCTGATCATTTCTGTGGTCTTAACCTTGAGGCTTACATTCCATTTTTCACTAAGGTGTTTTAAACAAGCAAAAGTTTCTTTGCACAAGGGCCTCAGGTTTTGGCTTCATAATGTATACTCAAGTTCTAATAAAATACAGCTAAATAGATAGATTTTCCATGCTCTAACACTGATGTACATCTACTCATATCAAGACAAACTATAGTAGAGTGTAACACTTCACTCCTGAAAAGCATTACTGCAATGCTTTTTGTTTTCAGCTTGGGTGTTATTTGGCACAACAGTTTGACATTCACTTACAAGACTGGTGAAAAATATGCACTGCTAATTTTCTTAAGTGCCATGCTGCCGTCTCTGGGGGCCATGTGTTTGCCTGCCCTCCCATAGAGTAATATGATTTGCTCCCAGCTAATAAAGTGGATTTCACATCAGCTAAGGAAAGACTTTAGTTAGGGTGTCCCCTTTCTTCATTCTTGACTAATACACTCATGGCAAAGAGCTAAAGTTGATATCATCTTAAAAATACATATTTTTTTCCCTAATGTGGTGGATACAAGCAGATAATCCCTGCAGATCTCTTTTTTCTTCCCCATTGCCCCCGTGGTTTATCATGTCCAATTAGCCATCTGCCATGCCTGCACTGCCATACAAAGGGAGCCCGCTCTCTGCCACCGCAGCCCATCAGCAGGGCTATTGTCCCAGCTGACAAACAAGAATCAGACACTATTGTTTCCAGCTGATGATGCTGCTCCCAATGTAGGCTGCCAGTTGCCATTAAAACAGCGGGAGCACCAGGGTACGCTCCAGGAGTCAGGAGCCATGCCAGTAATGCCCATATTACCAATATTACTGGGGAACTTTTACAAAGCTCTTTTTGCTATGTGTATATATATTTTTTTTCTTTTTTTTTCTAATTTCAGGCAACCAGCCTGGGCCAAGTACCGCTCTTCATACCCCAGCCACATCAGAGGATGCCTGACCTACTGCCGTGGCTGCTACCAAGCACTCATCTTGTAAAGAAAGGCTCACAATCCCCAGAAGAAAGCAACATTGGATTCAAATCTTTCCTTGTAGTGATGTTTTTTATTTTAAAAGAAAGGCATATCTTCTGCCACTTCAGCACAGCTTATTCCACACACATACCAAAAAAAAAAAGTAGTTTAAAAATCTGAAAACTCCACTAAGTCTACATGGGTACCAATTACGTGATGAAGTTAATTTAATTTCTCTCACAAACAACACACACTCACCCTTTTTCCTAAGACCACTTCACTAAAAGAAATGACCAGAGCAGCTGGTCTGCCAGTCACCAAGATGTTAAATTAAAGATCATTTCCTCGTATTATTCTCAGCAAGGCATGATGTGACCTTACACTAAAAACTACAGTCTGCCTAATTATGGTAGTTTTGTTCCATCAGTGAAACTGAAATGCTGGTTCCTATAATTAAGGTTACAAAAAAAGGAATTTCATTTTTAGTTTTAAAGGCAATTTGTTGCCTTTAAGTAGGAGTGCGACAAATTAGCCCTATGTACCTATGTTCTCAGTCATTATTATGTGTAATTTGGAAGAAACAGAAAACACTCCTAGATTTTAGTAACCAAGCCACAAATGTTGATAAGGGAGAAGGGACCTTGATAAACTACAATTTATTCTAGGCATTATTTAATGAAAATGAGCAATCAAAAATAATATTGATATTTAAAAGTAGAAACAGAATTATCTCCTAAGACCTTTATTAGGAAATAGGAATTATTTAAACTTCAATAAATGCTTTACATGGTATTTCACACTCCGGCATTGAACATATGTAATTTTGATATACCGCTTTGAATCCTCACTGAATAGTTCAAAATAAAATAAATGAAAAGCATCTGAAACTAATGTTATTCCACAGTAATCACATACGTAATGACTTTCGCAATGACTTAAAATCTTTGCCCTGGGTTCAAATACTGGTCTCATTCTGAACCAAGTCTGAAATATGACATGAAACCAGAAATATTTTGCTGATTATTACTCCATTCTTAGCACAAAATGCTCCAAATCCCATTTCAACACACTGCAGTCCACATATCACACAGGTGACTGACTCAAGCCTGGATTTACGATTGACATTGCAGCACCTGCACCAAGTTCTGTTTTCAGTTACATCCATGAAAACTCACGAACAATTTCTCTGAAGTCCTCTGGATTTGCACAACAGTAACACAATCTGTCCCAGAACTGAGTGGAAAAAAAAAATAATTCAAAATATTATGACTTCTTTCTTTTACAGCCCTCTACTCTTTAGTGTTCTCCATTCAGACAATGATATTTGCCTTCTCTTTTCATTTCCAGCTTTCTTTTGCAACATGTATATTGTAACATTCACTGTTATTCTTGCCAGATTTGCTAGGAAAAATTCCCCAAGTGGCAGAGTCCCTTCAGTTAAACACAGGGTGCGTGTGCCATGCGAGGCTGTAAAACGGGAGTTGTTTATCCAAAGAAATATTAAAAGCAGGACGCCAGTCCAAATAAAACAAAAGCACAAATACCTCTTAGTTGTTTCATGACTGACTTTAAGTTCCAGCCAAAAAACGCGCAGCGCTACGGGTTTATAAGGCCTAATACTCTGAAAGTATTTTCTTTGATATAACTATGAAGTACTTAAAATACCACTGGGTACTGTATGGTACATGTCGCCGTGGAGCAATAAACTGCTATGCATCCATAATCAACCTTCCTAGGGACCATAAGGTCACAGCAGCTGAAACAACAGAATACTTCATCCCCAACCTTCAAAGGGCCCAGAGCACCTGTCCGGCTGGAGGACTCCCCAGCAGGCTCTTAACGCGAGGCTGTACTTGGAAATTAAACCAAAAAAAACCCCAACCACCAAACCCATCAAAGGTGCTCCCATTTTTAAGCCCCCATGTTTCTCCAGCAGATTATTATTATGGAACTTGATAAAATACTCTATGGGAGGCAGGTGGTGGGAAACAGCAATAGTTATATTTGCCTGGCCAAGCTGGATTCTGAGTTGTATCCGTGCAGCTCATCATCCCAAGACACACATGGCCAGGTAAAGCCACATGCAAAGGGGTCTACGCAGTCACTAGGGGGGTTGTACAGGGCACCTCTTTGATGGCTTTTGGATGGCATTTTTCTTCTTTCTGACTTGCAACCCCAAAACCTTTCAACCATTTGCACAGACAACTGGTTCCTCCCTCAGCCGTAACTTCTGCAGGTGCCGTATCGAGCCTCATTGCATTGTGTGTGCTCTTCTCTATTGTCTGTGCTATAAGCTTATGTTTCCTATTGCACTCTGTTCTGGAAATTAAATTCAGTCCATACCAGCTCTGAACAGAAGCTGAGTGTGAAAGGCCTCTTCCTCTGGAAGTAATTCTCTTCAGCATTAATTAAATTAATATCAAATAGAATAAATATCTTCCTACTGGCCTATAACACAATGCAATCTTATCCAGAAGAAACACATTGTAAATGACTATCAGATGTCACCCCTCTCTCTCTTGCCCTGTATGTACTTCTGAGTGGGAAGGAAGGAAGAAGTATGGGAAAGATATGCTTTTCTGAACATAATTTAAATTGCTACCTTCCAGGACTAGACAAAAAGAGATCCTTCCCTTTTGTCATAAGACCCTGCACATCAGCAGGTTCCACCCTATTTCTGAGCAATGTCTGCAGGGCAAGAGGAGGAAGAGGAGTCATTCCCACCAAGACCTCTTGATTCACCTATGCATCCTTTGCCATATCTGCATGCCAATTCCCAGACTAGCAGAGCTCCCTCTAAGAGTTCAGAGGAAGAAATGTGGCAACAACAGGGCAGAGCCACACAGACCTCTCTGCACTGGAGTATCCAGTAACAGAGGCTTAGGAGGCTCTAAGTCCCCACATGTAGCAAGACAACTGTCCTCCTGCCCTGTGTCAATCACATGAAAAAACAGCTACAGTAGACAATAAAGAAAGAAAGGAACAAACCTAATATTCCTGACACTGTCAGAGGTCAAAGCCTCCAGAGAGCAGTACAGATTTTAATTAACAGCATCACCTTAAAGAATACAGGAGCTTTCCAAGTAGGCACAATCTGACAGTGTTTTCTACAACAGAGCCTCCTTTATCAGCACACATTACCAGACCAGGCCTTATAAATTATAAAGTCTCAAGGTGAGGAAGCCAGAGATCACATGAACATTTCAACCCCAGTGACAACTCGGTTGAATGAGGAAACACTTGATTCCATCAACCTCAAGGAGCACTTCTCTGCAGACATCATTTCAAGAACATCTATTGATCAAGCAGCCTGTCCACTGCCAATCATTTTAAAGTTATTTAGTAGCAGAGCTGCCAGTCACTTATGCACAAATGAACAACGCTGGAAGTAAAACCGGCTGGTGGAAAGCAGAAAGCAAACAGAATAATTCATCGCAGTCAAAGGAGATGGAACAATATCAATTTTCAACTCACAGGAAGCATTGATGACAAAGTCGGCATCTTCATAACAGATATAATCAATGTTATACTTAAGTGCCAGGAAAATAAATTTGAAAATAAAACTGTACCTGCTAGTGGATAAGAAGTATTGACGATTACTCTTGCCAGTAATTGGTAATGTGCTAAACTGTTCTGTCACTGACCTCTATAAATATTTAAAGTTTCGGTAAAGTGTTTCCTTATATGTTTCACCTCTGCTTCCCAAACACACTGCAGAAATTCCTCCAACTTTGGCACAAAAGGTAAAGCTTTCCCTTCGTGTCAATATCCAAGGGATATCTGTCAGTCACATGCTTTGCAAAAGGAACTTAATGTTATGTTTGAAACAACAAGTATTTGGATTCAATTCTAAACAATATAAAAAGTCTTGCTACTCATTTAATATAGACTACTGAGAGTTCCACAGAACTTGCTCATATTTTATTACATCACAAAAATAGACGTAAGAAACTTAATAAGGCATACCTAGGCATAGATTTGGTTTCTTACTCAAACATAAGCTCAAATAGAAGTGATAGATGTCACGCAGAAATTACTGCCTCAATTCAGCAGCCAGTGTTATCCCAGAAATTAGAGCTGGAGACTGCAATAATAATTTCTGCCCTTAAAGTGTCTCTGCCTGTTAATTTTTATCCCAGTTACATGGAAGTGATTGTCTAACCAAAAAAAAAAAAAAAAGAAAAGAAAAGACTGAATTACTTGAATTACTCTCTGCATATATCTGATGGTGAAAATTAGAATAGTCCCTAACCTGCCTGTCTCCGGGGAGGCTTAACTGACTGGCAGCATCAACCACACAGGTGTTAAATCCACCCTTTTCTTAAAAGTCATTCCTAGTTCTCATCAGCGTTAGCACCAGAACAGACCCTTCTTTATTACCTCGTGCTAATTCCTTCAGTTTTACTTTCCAGATAGAGCTCAGAAAGCTGCTATCTCGCTTGTCATCACTGACAAGGGACTGCTACCTCTGAGTGTTTGGGTGCTGCTGGGGGAGCCACTCGGTGAAAGGCGCCGTTCCCAGCATCAGCCTCCTCTGCTGGTACCAGGGAGCAGCCTATCGATCCTCATGGCTCAGTGCAAAGCCCAGCTGCTTGCAAAAAGCCTCCGAGTGAGATATTAGTTGTTTGGAGTTCATTTTTTTTTCAATGAAAATAATGAGTTCATGCTTTTCTGTGTAGTAGCTGTGAATTCAGAAAGTTTGGGCAGTTTAATGTATGTTCGTGCTATTGGAGCAGCTGATCTTTAAACCACATAGATTCATTTTTTTACTTGATGTGAACATACAAGGGCACGTAAGCCACAGTGGTTATGCTTTTACACTTTAGCAATCCAGAATATAAGTCAGGAGAGAAGGAATAAAAGAAAAAAGCTAAAATGAAAGGGGAAAGGATGCTAAGGCAATGCAGATGTCTGCAGCTATTACAAATCAGACTCCATCTAGGAGTTCTCACTCAGGCAAGGTTGCCCTTGACAGCCTAGAGGAGAAGTGGGCCAGTCAGGTGTCCTGCCTACAGCTGTCCTCCCAAGGCCCACATCAGCTGTTCTCTCTACCATCCATTAAAATCAACATCAGACAGGCACAACAGCAGCACACAAACCCCAGAAGTGAACAGTGCACAAACAACACAGGAAACCAACAGTACAATTTCATGCGAGTCTCGTGGATTTTCCCCATTTCTCAGTGATATTGCCTGGCCCACGTAAGAGCAGACAATCAAAATTAATTACTAATTGGGTTTAGGTTGGGGTTTTTTTTTTTTTGGACACAAGATGCTACATAACAGCACAGAAACAAGATTTTTTTCCATCTCCTTTGATCTCCATCAGGAACGGTCTATGCATACATGCTTCAGTGCAAGGATGTGGCCTAGGAATCCCTTCCAGGGCCAGGTTCCTGTGATTTTGTTTACTCAAGAAGCATAAACATTAGGAGACCTTCTAAAATCTCCATGTTAAACGAATAATGCAGGTGACAAGTGTATTCATGGCTCTACAGGTGGATCTTCAGGTGCAAAGGAAAGTCTGGGAGAACTGTCTATTCACGTGGCTCCCTGTTCTTTTTCCTCATTTATGAATACTTTTTTCATACAAGCCAGACAGCCTTGACTCTCTCCAAATTCAATTCTGCTAACATGCTTAGGTTGAGAAGGCAGTGTCACTGAGAAATTGTTCAGGTTTGAGAGAAGGAAGAGCTAGAGAAGGAAAATGGGGGCAATCTTAACTAACTTAACCTTTTAGAAGGAAAATTGATGGGTTAGTTCTTAATTTTTTAACAAATCTGTCATTGTTGAGACTTAGGAAATTAGTTGTAACCAGGTAGGCTATCAACAGGCAAATATCCTACGGTTTAATGGCTTGTGGATCACAAGATACGCACAGCCAGACCTCATTATAGTTATCCTCTAGATCAAAGGGCTTTCACATAAATGGGGTGCAGTCTACCATAGCCTTTAGGATTTTACTACTTTAAAGTTTTGGTGATTACATAATTGTTTTTTTGTAACTGGAGCTCAAAGCACTGGGTGTAGCTAATGAGCAGGTAGAAGGAAGAAAACAGCTGAAAAGCAAAGTCTTGACAAACAGCTGTAGCAGTAAGTGTCAGTCCTAGACTAAAAGGGTCAATCCCCTTATGAAATAAGCATTTAATCCTTTACAATTTTTAATTAAAAATCTACCAAGAAGCCTATAATACTTTCTTAGGGTTTTTGTCTATGGAAGGGGAATCGGGGGGAGGAGGGCAGCAGATCACAAGTTGTTTCAGTTGAGATACTGATGCTGTGCAAAACCATGTTTTGGAGCTGAGGGCTCCCACACAAACACCACCTCATAAACTGGTGATGCAGCGGGGTCCCCATCACGTACCCATTGTCCAGAGCATTTAATTAACCAGAGCATCATTAAGGAAGGCCCTTCACCACGCTCTGCTGTAGCCCAGCTACTCCTCCGCTCCACTTCAGCATCCTCGGAAACCGGAGGAGACCCAGTCAAACAGAGGGCTCTCAGCCAGCCCTGAGACACTTTGCGAGCCCGTCCCCGCGAGGTCAGCATCCCCGACCGGCAGCGGGGCGTCGGGCGAGCGCTGCCCGGGGCGCACCAGCCCTCCCTGCCCACCCGAGGGCGGCAGGGGTAGTGCCCAGGGCTTCTCCCGGGCAGGGCAGGCAGCCAGCTCCGCTTCTAAAAGCCGGCCGCCGCTGCCCGGGACCCGGTGGGACGCGGCCGGCGAAACCTCCCGTGGGGGCGACAACGCGGCGGCTCTCCCCGAGCATCCCCGCGGGGCTTTTGTGCCTGCTCGGGGCGGTGGCCCGCCCGGTCCTCTCCCGAGGCTGTCGGCAGCGGGAGCGCAGCCCCGCAGTAGCATCCCTCCGGGGGCAGGAGGGAGGACCGGGGCGCAGAGAAGCCGAGGGGCTGCGGCGGACAAAGCGAGAAGGGCAGACGGGGACCCCCTTCATTCCACTCCTTTCCCCTCCCCGCAGCTCCGCCGCCGGCGGTGCCCGCGCCGCTGCCGCCGTCAGCCCCGCATCCCGCGGCGGAGGCAGGGCCCGGCGCTACTCCGGCCCCTTCCCCGCAGCTCCCCTACCTGTTCGGAAGAAAGCATCCACCTCGGAGTCGGGGACAGCGCCTTCCTCCGCCGCCCCTTCGGCGGGATTCATGGCTGGGGGAGACGCGGCGGCGAGCCCGGCGGCTGGTAATATCCAGTGAGTTAGGGAGGAGGAGGAGGAGGAGGAGAGCCGAGAGAGAGAGAGAGAAAGAGGGAGGGAAGAGAGGAGGGAGGGAGGGATGGAGGCGCGTTTAGCAGCGAGCCCAGCCGAGCGCCGCCCGGATCATCCCTTCCGCGGTGCCTGCGGGGCGGCTGCCCCGGGGCTGGGCTGCGCTGCCCCCGGGCTGCGCTGGGCGGCGCGGCCCCGGGGCGGGGTACCGGTGCCGAGCCCCGCCGCCGCCGGCCCCCTCCCCTCCACCCGCTATTGTTCCGACCTGCTCCGCTCCGCTCCGCTCCCCCCCGCAGCCACCACCACCGCCGCCGCCGCCGCTCCCCCTCGCCGCGCTGACAGCCCAGCCCGTCCCCCGGCGGCCGCCCCCGCCGCTTTCCCTACCGGCGCTTCCTGAGGCAGGCCGGGGCGCCCCCCACCGCCGGGGCAGCCCCTCCGCGGGCGCGGCCGCTGCGCGCAGCAGCGCGGGGCGTGGGGTCCGGTGGGGCGGGCCGGGCCGGGTACAGGTGCGGGGCAGGGGCGCCCCGGCGGGGGTTAGATTTTTAATTCGCTACGGCTGTGCGCTCCGCAGCCGCACTGCTCCGCATCGGCGGGCTGCACCGCTGCCATGGCTCCCCCGCTGATGAATAACCGCGGGGGCACGGCGCGGCTGTCAGCTGGGCAGGTACGCGGGGAGAGAGAGTGAACGCCGGTGCGGTTACAGAGGGATTTTAAAAATATATATATATATAAAAAGAAACAAATAAAATCGTCCTTTGTTTGGGGGTTTGCTGGTGAGGTGGTTTGGGGGGTTGGTTGGTTATTTTTTGTTCGTGGGCTGAGGGCGTGATTGCTTTGGAAGCAATGGGTGAAACTGCATGCTGTTGCAGGTATGCTTTCGTATTTTATTCTTTACCATCCTAGGCGACTAGAGAGCCAGAAGGGAGTTTGAAAACCCAAGATCCTGGTCCCAGCTCAGACATTGATTCAACTACCTAAATGATTTTTATTTCTCTCCTGTAGCTCCAATATTTGTGATTTGGGACAATAATTGTTGTCTCAAAAGGAGTGCTGTGAGGAATACTTGTTTGTACTTTGTTAGCAGCTGTGTTAAATATTATTCCCTGAGCCCAGCTATCAAGATTTCAAGCACAGACAGGCAGAGATAGACAGAAAGACAGATGTTTGCCATTTGGGCACTTTCCTTTCTTCTCCTCTTCACCTATTTGAAGTCTCAACAACTCCTCATTCTTCTATAATAGCATAACAGCTCTAAAACTAGCAGCCTGCTTAAGGAGAAATGTTGCTATTCCACCTATTCAAAACACCGTCGTAAAACAGGAGTGTTACTCTCACACTTCACAGTTGTTCATCTTTGTTACCTCTGCCATGAGAAATAAAAGGAACTGTTGGAGTAACCACCCCTCTGGCTGTATTAGCCTCGGATAATCCTTGCTGCCAAATAGTATCTCCCACTCTCAATACCAAGAGTCTTTTAGCCAGCACGTCCCCGTGCCCTCAGTGTCATTATCCTGTAGGGGTAATTCCCGATCACTACCCCTGCACCAGTGAAAAACTCTGATGTTTAAGTGACTTTATAGGTGCACAGGAGTAAGTCAGCTGTAGAAGATAAGGATAAAACATCTCAGGGAACTTGGTCACCACAGAGGGACTCATTGGAGCACTTCAAAAGAGCTAAGTATCAGTGCATTTCAAGAAAGAAAATACTCCAAGTAGCAGAAATCTCAGAGCCAACTGGTTTTAAGTGCCACTTTGGATCAGATCTCAATCTGTCAGGTAGGTTAGCAGCTGAGGCTGGCAGAACCTTTCCCGTTTCAGCCCAGAATATTTTAGACAACACAGGAATACGGGTTTCCTCCATCTGATCTCTTCTCAGTAGCGTGTAGAAGAAGGCTGGATTTGGATGTATGTTCACTGACTAGATATATTGCGCTTAATAAAAGGGCTGAAACTTTCCCAGCAGAAACTTAACTGTCAAAATGGCATTGACCAGGCAGGCTGAGCACAGAGATCCCAGGCACATCTTCTCTGACCTTACTGTTTACTACTGGAATTGAAACAGAATTGAAAGCAAATCATATGTCATGCCTGGGAACTGCAAAAATAAGAGCAAACATCCTATAGAGATCTGTCTACCATTTAGTTTCCCTCTGGTTGCCTTATTCCGTTCTGATCTCTAATCTACTGCCCATTTCCCAAGCCTAACACCAGCTGGTTTTAACTGAAGCCGTTTACCTTTTTATGCTTACAGATAAAAAGGGTCATTTCACAACTATCTCTCTGCAGAAAATGCATATCCTCCGTATCAGGAACACCAGCAGTAGGGCATTACCACAGTACAAGCACTAGACTTTCTTCAGTGACCGTTCATGCCATCTTCCAAGTCACACCACGATGCAGAAAAGCCCTCTGTCTCCCAGGTTCAAGCAAGCTGCACCATCTCAAATCCCATTTCAAGATCTCATCTCTGAATATTCACTGCCCACAAGCCAGATTTCCTGCTTAACCCTCATTCTTCCCCAGCCTCGTATGTGCAGATGATTGATTTGTGAGTGTGGGCTAAAATTTTGGTAGCTTGTAAGAATGTGGCTTTTTCATGAAGCACTTTGATTTCACTCAGATTTAGTACAAAATGATGGGGTTTTGAGTCAAAGCACTCCTCCTTCAGGAGCATCATTAGAAGCTAGACAGGAGTTACCCGTAAGCAGGAAAGGTTTAGAGTCATCCAAAGGGAATAAATGTTGTCAGAGATAGATAGATAAATTTATATTCCCCTTCTGTTATGAGCCCTGCAAGTGTGGCCTACAGCACCACTTGTAGAAATCATATAGGATACAGAATACATCTTTGTCTGTATAACCTGCAATCAAATGCATTAGAAAATGCTGAGGGAGGCAGAGCAGTTCATCTGACTGGCCTGCCATCCTGAGAACTACACAAATTTCTGGTTATACACTTATATTTAACCATATAAAACACTGATATGTTCTGAAAACAGACTTTTTTTTTTCTTCACAGAACAACTTCATTAGAAAAAGAACGGTCCCAGATCACTCATACTGTGGAACAAATGGGAATTTCCACTTTTTAAAGAATGGGGTTTTTTCCACTTCCATTAAAGTATATCAAGACTTAGCCATGCATTTTTTTCCCATCTCTCCTGAAGAGAATGAGAAAACAGTTTATTGTTCTGTGCTTGCATTTCCACTGCCCAGGGAAGCCCTGCACAATATATTCAATGTTTTCATGGCATTATCATTAAAGCAACAGTCCTGCTGTCACATTTTGCACACACCTCCTATATGCATACACCGTGGCAATGCAGGATGGGGAGTACCATATTCAGATATCAGTACATTTTAGTGCAACCTCAGACATTAAGTGAGCTACTATTTTTATTAACATTGCAAGCAGAACAGGGCTGTCACTGTAAAATATCATTAACAACTAGGAACCACCATGACTTCAGTTCAAGTCTTGGCAACAAGTTTATGGTTTTTGTTGTTCAAAGAAGAGCTGTTAAATATAGAATGAAATACTTTCTGCAGTGTATAATTCACTTTTTAGATATAACGCTGAAGGCATCTACAGTTTCCTTGAAAAACAAAACACAAAAAACCCCTTTAGAATTACATAAGCCAAAATACTGTAGTTTCACTGACAGATACTGTTTTAATCTTTTGCATGGCTCCACTTGACAAATACCTCAACCCATACCAAAAACCTTAGTCTAACTAGGTATGAATGTTTTTATTTGTGACAGCCTCTAAAGGTGCTCAAAGATCAGAAACTGTCACACAGGCTTTTGATTTAAGGCCTCTGCTACAGTCAAGTTTTCCGATGGGATGGCAATAGGTGGTATCTGAGATGAAAGATTTCTTAGCTAAATCTCATGAGCTTGCAAACTCTAGGATGGGAGGAAGGGAACAAGAAAACAATGAAAATTCATCTTTCCAAGACAGCAGATCCAAGACAGGAGAAATGTATTTGAAGGCTTTAGGACAGTTGCATTTCTGGAAACAGTACAGGACTCCAAGAAAGCACATGCAACGTGGGTGTCCTGCACAAAGGATCAGGAATCAAGTGCTGCAAAACAGTACACACGCCAATGGTTCTCATTCAAAAAGCTACAGGGAGAAAAAACCTCCTGCCAGGCTCAGCAGACGAACCACAGTCTGCAAGGTGCTGCAGAGACTGTTATTTGTGCAGAAAGTCCCTCGTCTTCAGTGTCACAGCAATGTCTAAATACAGAGTATTAATAGGTAGGATCAAAGAGAAAACCTGAACAGGAGAGCAGGAAAACATAAGTCTTAAAAGCACCTAAGGCTGCCTTGTTAATAAGTTATTTGCAGCTATATTCTGGGCTATGTGAGAAGAATTTCTCACACCCAGAGACCTGTTCAGACCTTTGTCTAGGTATTAAAGATGAAATTACTAGGACCAGACACAGGGGGTGTAAGTTTCCACCCATATTCTAGGCTATCAGGAATGCTGCGAGGGAAAATCTGCAGGTGGCCAGAAACCCAGTGCACTGAGAAGCCTCTGGGGCAGGATGGAGGAGGCAGAAGGCATGTTTCACATGCTTAGACTCAAATGCCCACATATGCCAAAGAATATTTCTGCGCTCAGTAGAAAGCACAAGCACATCAAGGTTGGCTTTGCAACACCCACATATACATTTACACATGTAGGTTTGCTCTACCCTTAGCTCCTCACTCAGATGTGGAACAGCTGTATGGGCAGGCATAGAGCGAGCTCTAATCCCATGCCAAAACCCTTGTCTCAGCATCATCCCTGCTATTGTTATCCTCACTATCTATATCAAAGTTGAAATTCGAATTTCTACTCAGTGTTCATCTAGTCTCCTGCTTTAGTTCCAGTTTCCCCAAATTTGGACAGAAAGCTGAGCAATAATCACTTCTCTCCAGAAACACCACTCCATCCAGAAGAAAGTGATAACAATTAGCAAGACAATTTAAAAAAATACAGATAGAGGAGTTTTATCACTGTGACAATGCAGAGGTTTGCAAGCATCAGCAGACAGACAAATGTGCCTCTTCCATAAGACAGAACTGCATTTGCCACTCTGGCCACAGAACCTTAAACTGAGTTAGCAGAGAGCAGAACAGCTGATGCCTCCAAAACCAAGATACAAGGCCTTCTCTAAGTTTACAAATATGAGTCTGGAAAAAAGTAAATAGCAACTGAAAATCCTTTTCTACCCAGTAACTATTTGGATACATTTGTTAAATAAGTTGCTACTGCTAAGGGAGCACAGATTCTGTTAACTAATGGGGAAAAAAAGTCTAATTACAAAGGTGGTATCCCTCAGCCAGGCTCCGTTTGCTAGAGCAGCGTAGAAAAGAGAAGCTTGTGTTGGCCAAATTTACGCTGTACTTTTATGTACATAAAGAACATCAGTCTTAAGCACTGTTAAGCCGGAACATTTTATTCTAACTAAGTTTCCTGCAAACATTTAATCCTGATTCTGAAATTTTGCCAGATTCTTAGCGATACTGGGCAGTATTTATTTACCAGGAGCTCCTAAACTCCATGCAGCCTCCCAGACAAGTTCTGCCCACTGCAGAAATAGTTACAGAACTAAACCAGAAAAAGGAAGTATTAAATATTGAAGTGTTTTGGGAAGAATGTAAATGTACATAGCAGCTATTCAGAAAACCAATTTTAAGGTGAAGCATGCATTAAAATTAAACAGTGACTACTACTTTATTACCACAAGCATTCATTTCATTGCACTTGTAGGATACTAATTTCACACATGGTTGGACATAAATACTAACCTGTTTTCCATTTCACCAGTATAAATTAGTGTGAGAAAGAAGTTTCTTCTTGGGATAAAAGAAAATTGTGGTATTGTATGCAAAAACAAAACCAATGTGAGTTCAGGGTGTTTCAGTGAATTATAAAAAGTTAGAAAACTAAATTATTTGATCTCTAAATTCATTAAAGTTTTTAGGCTTTGGATTCTCCCAAGAAGCCCAAATAAAGCCCATAAATTAATCAGCTAACACATTAGAAATATCTTTAAAATACCAAAATATTCATGCAGAACCAGTTGGTGTCGTCTTGATAACCTTTCAAAACCCTCTAGACCTGCTGACTAAAAACTACCCTCTACAGCCCTGATAAATCCTGCCAGCAATCTTTACAGACCCCGTAGCTGGCAGCTGTTTATCCTTAGTGCCGTACAATATCTATAATACTGAAAATGTACATTGTAACATTCCCACCAGACTCCACCCAGTAACTGGAATGTTTTTTCCCAAATTAACCAAATGATAAAAGTTAATCAAATACTTTTTTATTATTATTCTTAACTGAACATCACAGTATTGTTCATGCAACAAATTTGGATAAATCTTATCTGCAGAACCTTACATGAGGAACTGTCACAAGATGCCCCTCAGTTGGTTTTGGTTTTTTGGGGGTTTTTTTTGTGGTGGTTTGGATTTTTTATTTGAAAACAGAGTTATTGTCACTGAAGTCAGCAATCAATAAATTACTGAGGCCAAATGACCCGAGTCATTCAGTGACTTTGAGTTTTCACCCACACTCCTGCAAGCACAGACAGCCGTTCTTTCCACTAGATCTCAGGGGCAGCCATAACTCTTCCTGACACCTGGAGCAGGGGTTGGTTATTCAGCATCTCCCTGCTTTCCAGCAGGGAACTACTTCTCTTCAGAGACCTTTAAGAGTCTTGCTGAGCAGATCTCTGCTTCTGCCACCTTCCCCAGATACCTTTTCAACCTGGCTTACAGCTATGGCTGGAGAGTCTGCAGATATTCCCCTTCAGTTATTGTCCTTTTTGATTTTTTTTCTACCTAATAGGAGATCTCCTGTCTCTGCTGCCTAGAAATAGATGTTCACAAGGACAGAGAGTAGCTCCAGCTTCCTCCCAGTATAGCTTGCTACAGGCAAGTGTGAAAGAGGGAAGGTGTTGGGATACTGGGAGTATAAGAGAAGCACATGTGACTGCAACCAAAGACTAGGAACCAGGCAAGAAGGAAGATTAGTCCAACCAGCCACATCCTTGTGCTTCCCAACCAACCTAGGCTGAGGATCAGCCTTCCCCCCCACTCCACGACAACTACAGACCTGGATTTTAGCTGCTTGCAATTATACTTCAGCTCTCAGAAAGCTCAAAGCCCAGCTCAGCTCTGAACTTTAAAAGCAGGACTCTACTGCCACCACATCTTGCTCAGAGTATCTTACACTTTCTGTGCATTAAAAGGTCAGGGATGGATTCCCACCGTTTACAAGGAGACCTAGACAGGCTGACAAGGATGATATTGTGCACATGATAAGCCGGAGATTCTGTTCTGAATCTGCTGGTTCCAACAACTGCAGATATGAATTTTTTTCACCCTACGAGAGATACTTCAGCAGCAGAATATTCAAGGAAGAACCTCAGTACCACAGAGAGACCCAAAAGCCTCTGTATAATTTGGGCTTTCAGAACAAATTGTCACTTTTGATATTTATATTTTAAATTCCAGTGCTGAGGGGGACAAGATTCAAGCAGAAGCGCAGATGTTGTATGCTGAATGCTTAGAAGGAGATAAAATTAGGAATCAGATGGAAAATCACAGATGATACTGTTCCACAGAAGGGGCAAGACAGTATCTGAAGATACTATCTTCAAAAATATACTGTTTCTCAGCCACTGTGACACTTTCTCTGAGAGGGAGGTCATTTATATGACAGCAGGTAAGGCTGACATACTTTCTGCAGTAGAAGAGCTGACTTCAAATTAGGTATTTCTACAGCCCAGTCTGTCAGTCTGATAGAGGCTGGTATCAAAATTGCCTTTTAGGGGAGCTGCCCTATAAATTCTTAAGGACCACACATGATTCTGAATATCTTTGAAAACATAATGCTTCACAGCTGCTGGAGCTGAAGTACTCCCTTCCTTCAAAGAGTAAACCTTCAGTGGTCGTCTGGATTTGTTTAGAAACACTGGTATCTGCTGAGGGGAACTTTCTCTATCATTATGACTGATATAAGAAATCTAGAAACCATACACAAGTACCAACAATCTTCCTTTCTTTGACTATGTCATGTCAGCTCTTCCTTGTACTCTGGATGGTGAACATCTTGGAAGGGACCAAATCCATGCTGTGCTATGTTAGTACAGAGACAGCACTAGACAGCTCACACTCCAGAACTACAAGAAGTTCATGCTATAGGCCACAGGCCATCTGCCTACCAAGATCCGGCATCTTTGGACCAAGCCTCTTTGATCCTGGAAGAACAGGTTTGGTTTTTTACCAGCAGACCTGGTGTACAAGACAGACTGAAGTCTACAGAAGCCTTCATACAAACTATCTGGTCGATGATTAGAGAAAGCATAACTAATTTCATCAGGATTTCATTCTTGGGTAGAGGTGTCTCAGACAGCAGCAGGGAGCTCAGGATACCAAACAAATGCCCAAAAAGAGAAGGCTGGGCAACGTTTCTTGTTTCAGTGCAAGACAGAGTTGGGCCAATAACGGTTTTTAAGATATAATAAATTTGCTGTAACACAGCTTTGGTAAAATTTACTGAAAGAATTCTGATAGAAATAGTGAGAAAGAATTCAGAATGTTTTGCTTTTGGAATTTGACGTTTTGGCTCTATCTGAAAATGTTTTTTCTTGTTTCAGAGACTTTTGTTTCAAATGGTTGGTGGTTAAAGACAAGCCAAGTATCCTGAAAGCGAAACAAATACAGGGTGCCTGTGCAGCTTGAGCAGCTACAGCTACTGGAAAAACTCTGAACCTGCAGACATGCAGTACACACACAGTGATATTCAGTCTGCTATGTAGCCAAAAATACTTTTACTCTGGTGCCAAAGCCAAAACAACAAATATATATATTAGGTAGAAACAAATATTGGGAATAAGGATTCTTAGATTTAAATCCAAGGTTTCTTTGTGCTGTGAACTGTGACTTTCCAGAGAACAATTACCCCTCTAAATAATAATTAACCTATCTGCAAGAAAGCTATAGTGTATTCTTACCTTCAGGGAAAGACTAAATTCATTATGGTTCAGTGAAATATTCTTAGATCTACAATGGAATGGCACACTACACTGCTCCCCATTTGGCCACAGGAATGACACCCAAAAGCCAGCCGCCCCTACTCCAAGTGTGATGTTCTGAAAGTGCTCAATAATATTCGATTGCAAGTTCTGCCAGGAGAAGCTTTTATCTCGAAGATAAATCTCTTCATCAGTTATAAAATGGAACAGCACAACATGACAAATGAATTTAAGATTCAAATGTCAATATTGTAAACACACACAGCTTTCCTAGGCAACAGAAGTAAACACTGCAGTCACTATTATCATTCACGCAGTCAAATATCATTTGAAATCCACAAATTCATATTTTTATATGTAATGGCATTTTAATCCTGTTATTTCAAATCTCTTGCCAAAGCCATCCTTGCTGCTCCCTCTATATACATGTGTACATAAACACAAATTTGGGCTGATTCTCCCCAGTCCAGGGAAAGGAGAGTTTCGAACACACTTCTTTTCTTTTATATATATATATATATATTTATATATATATATCGAGGTGCGGGTAACCAAATTAGAACTAATTTTGGCAATGAAGACTAAAGTTCTCTACTAAATATTTTTCTTTACCAATGGTTTTTACCTTGTCTAATTTATTAGACTATAGAGGTTTTCTATGCTACATATCTGCTTCTGTCTGCTACATTAGAAAAAAGAACAGCATTTAATTTTAATGAGTTGGGTGCCTAAGTGTCATAAGCCCATTATTGCCTTTAACTGTGGAACTGGAGTAAAATCCCAGGCCTGGTAAAATTAAAAGCAAAAGTCTCTCTAACATCAAGGAAATCTGTTTTCATCCAAATGCTTTTCAGTCTGAACAATATAAGATGTTTTTATTGCTGAAAATCCGAGGTTCAAATCCTACTACCAGCACAACTCATCATCCATTTAGACTGTGAAACTGGAACAAATCTTAGTAAGTTTAGTCAGAAGCAATTTTTTCTTACTTGATTTAAAAGCAACATTTGCATTCTGTATGTTTTCAGTAAAGAGTATTCAGAAAATTATCCTTCCATGCTGTAGTAATGCGTTCCAGGATCTCCCCCACTACTTTCTTCTGCATCGTTTATTAGACCTTGCACTACCCATGATAGCACCAACTTCTTACACTTGAGAAGCTGCAGCTAATTCAGAATTCATCAGTGTACATGAGCAGCTTAAATTATTTCCCCCAACGCATTATTGTGTGTTTATCTACACTAAGTTTCTTTTGTCATCATACTGGCCAATCATCCAGTTTTATTAAATCCTTCTGGACATCCTCCCAGTCCTCCGTACTTTCGTATTTGGTTTCACCACCTCATTATTCAATTAATCTTCTAGATCATTATGAAGTGTATTGAAATGTGTATTCTCTATACTACAAAGTGATTATTCTGAAGATTGAATGGGATTTTGCTCTGATACATTTAGAGGTGCAAAAAACACAAGTATGAAAGCATTAGAAAAATACTCTGACATACCTCCCTAAAGAAAATGAAAGTTAGATGGACTTCCCATCCTCACCAGGGGCTCAGTGGTTTGTTGTTCCAGGCCCAGTAACACTTTCTGTGGTTTATGGTACAGTAATAAAACAGCACACATTTAAAATAGAGCCTGATGCTTCTGACCCCTCCAGTGCAAGGGAGGTGAAGAAACCCTGCTGAATCAGTGGTGCCTGCATTTGCTTTAGTCCTCCTTGTAGCTGGGAAGAGCACCATAAGCCTGATCCTGCTCGCTGATATGGTTTCCTTCTTCCTAGGGACTCTTGCCATCTCCTGCAAACCCAAATGGGGAGAGGGAGATAAGCGAGAAGGAAAAGAGAAGGGACGGGAAGCATCACCATGCTGGGATTATGCCAAGAGCCTGGTAGATTTAGGCACTCCACTCCCATTAGAGTTCTGTAGAAGTGACAAAGACCATGAAAATAATTTTTAAAATCCCCAAAAGAAATGACTATATCTACCACACTTTGCCAAGTTGTGGAGCTGCCTCCTTGCTATAGTTTTGTCCATAACAGTGTGGGTGGACATTTTTAGACACTAACATCAGGCAAAGGAGCTATTGACTCAGAATCTGCTGTGAACTTTTAACTAAAAGGAATCAACTCCAAAGACTCCCTCTGAAAAACAATTTTCCACAGCCTCTAAGAAATTGATCCATGAAAAGGTTTCAGAAACCTCCAGCTGAGCCTACCCAACAGACGTTGCTTTCTGTCCACTCCCCAACCAAAGACACACACTTCTTCATAGCCCAGTATAATTTTCATAGAAGTCAACAGAAAGACAGTTCAAGCTCGAGGGCAGTCACTTCTCCTGCATTCATTTTGGAAATACTCTCAGCTAAAGTAAAATTGCCATTGGCCTTCTTCCAGATTTCAAACAGAGAAGAACTGCAGGGTTTGACTCTTATTTGTAGTTTCAGACAGAGCTTTGAGGCAATGCTTTCTGTTTCTCTGCAATTGGCAGTTTTCTAAACGTGTTTTTAGAAATCTCATTTTCCCATCTTCTTCTCCATTATCTTAAAGAAAGGCAAAGTATCTAAACAAAAAAAAAAGAAGTTGGAGCAAACTCAACAACTGTGTGAGAGAGTTGTCAGCAGTAGGTGGAAGGGCTTGATGACCCAGAATTTCCCTTCCAGTCCTGTGCCCTTCAGTGACGTCCCTTCAGTCCCTGCCTTCCAGTTACACTGTCCTTAAAGGAGAAACAAACAGGGTAGCTCTGGGCAGGAGGAATGCACAGAACATGAACACAAAGATTTGGATTTTCATTTGCCTTAAAGGTATTTTGCTATTTATAAGATTTTTTAACACTACTACATTTTCATACATAAAGCTTCTGGATAACTTGCACATATATGACTGTGTGTGCAC
The DNA here is from genome assembly GCA_004320125.1 of Scolopax mira. Classification (NCBI taxonomy): domain Eukaryota; kingdom Metazoa; phylum Chordata; class Aves; order Charadriiformes; family Scolopacidae; genus Scolopax; species Scolopax mira. Next base: position 71,233 of record BJBW01000317.1, on the reverse strand, counting down.
ACACATTTTTACACACACACATTACAAGATCTAGGAATCTCTAGATCTTGTAACAACTCTGCTATGCATTTGTAAAACGGCCTCAAGCAATTCATAGTTCTATGCCTTTCTTTTATACTTCTGTAAAATGGTTATAGTTATAGTGATACTTATTTGCCTCACAGGAGTGGCAAGGAGCCCTTGTTCCAGTTTATAGTGTTCTTAGATACTCAAGGAGTGCTAAAGAAAAGTGGACAGTTAATTGGTTCATAAATTGTCAACCTTGCGGTCATCCTCTAGGTTAAAAATAGCTTTAATAAGAAGTCAGTTCTTTTTCAGTTAACACACACAAAAAAGGAAATTATTTATGACAAGGTAGGAAGTTGGGTTTTTTTTTCTGAAATGTACCCAAACACTAATTAGTGTGTAAACATTTATTACGAACTACCACTCTTTGGAGACCTGCAAACAAGTTTCAGTACAATCCTAACAAATGCTACAGCACAGCCTGCTATGAACACAACACATACACTTTTTGTTATATATTATTGTAACACTAATTGCTTCAAGACATTATGATGTAATTATAAAAGTGTTCTGGAGACAAAACAATGTTTCCATGGTTTTATCAAGATGATGTTATGATACCACAATGAAATAATGCCAGTGTGCACGTATGGAGGCAACACTGGAATTGTCAAAGTGAAATGAAAGGATGATGCTGTGAATCATTGATGAGCAACCTTTTACAAGAAAATGGAAGTAAACACCAACACAATTCTGCAGAGATGGTATGATGTCCAAATTAAATAAAACAAAATCAGAGGCATTTCATTTAAATCATGTTATGAGCAAGAACCATTTACGCATTTCTGATTTGGCTTTTTGAATGAGTCACTTACAATAAATGACAATGTTTTGACAGTTCATCTTGAATGGCAAGAGGATCATCTGAGCCATGAGCCTTTTTTTTTTTTTCCCTCCTCTAATCACCTTCCAAAGAGACTATAAAGTGCATTTCTGGTAAGAACAGTGGTTTCATAAAGACAGCACTCTGGAGATCAATATTTATTCATTGTCAGTGATGACCAGAGAAAAGCTCTATTTCTATATCTTTTTGCCTGTAATGTCTCATTTTTACTAAAAATATCTAGAGACTGAGCTAAGATCAGAGCCTTATCTTGCCATGTACTAGCGAGGTCTTATGTGCAGACAGCCCCTGGTTTGGAAGAGCTTGCAGCACTGAACAGCAGAACTCACTGGGAAATTTCAATCTGAATACTAGATTTTAAGGAAAAAAAGTCTTCCAACATTTAAAATTTCCCTACAGGAAAATTCCAGATTTGCCCTCTTTCTTTTTTTCTTCCATTTTATGGTGGAAAAATCAAATTTTTGGTTTGTTTCTTTCTTTCTTTCTTCCTTTTTTTCTTTCCAGACAAATTCCTCACCTTTTCATTTCCACCAAAGATTAGTCCTCCAGCCTGAACTACTTCCCACAATGTGTCACATCTTTGCCCTAAATAAGCCACCACATGTTGTAGAAGTCAATCTGTTCAGAAATCTCAACGCATATAGGAGAAATATCCTTGCTGCAATTGCACTGATGTGAAGATGATGCAGAAGCTGGAATTTGGAACAGCATTTAGGCACATTTCTGTTTGCAGCTGCATTGTTCAGACCTGTGCCTCTGGAAAGGCACCAGCTTGAACATTGGTGTGCAGCCACTGCAACCTCCCACAAAAACTTCAGTTGACACCTCAGTGCCAAATGCATCCTCCTCCTCTTTTTCAAAAGGCTTTTTCATGTAAGGAAATATATTCCATTATACAGAAATCTTTCTCAAGTGACCACCCAAAGGATTAGTGAAAACAGGTTGCCCAGTAATGGCATTGATTTTTATTTGACCTGCAGCTGAAGTCCAATCTGGGAAGGCTGATGTATATATTACAAACAGCCTGTAAGGCACATTGCATTGAAGTCTTAAGACACGTTCTGTATTAAGATGCCTTTTCCCAAATCATTTCCTAATTTTTCTGACTGCCTGTCACTTAGGGGTCATGTGGCTTAACAAAGAGATGCTGAACCGCCGTCACCTCTCCCACTCCCATTTGAGTGTGCAGAGGATCCAGCGTGCGCAGGCTGGAGCCTGACAATTTCCATAGCAACACCAGAAGGGTCTTGTTAACCACAGGTAGCAGAGACACTCACATAGGTTTCAAACCATTCTGCAAGCCTCAAAAAGAAGGTGCCAAATACGCCAATTATAATTTAAAATTCCTGATAAAAGCATATTTTTAAGGTAGCAATTAAAAAAGGGAATTCTTTCAGGTGGAAATGGTATAGCTGATCAGCTCATCCAGCTGTATTGCAAGACAACTCCCCAAGCAAATTGTTCTGCTTCTTATAAAATGAAGTATTATTTTAACAGTTAATGTGAATCATGAGGGAAACTTTACTTCAGAGAAGACCACATCATTTCATCTAGATAATTGCTGTTTTTCTATATATCTGCTATATAAAGCTATAACACAACTGACAGCCAAAGAGAAACAGAGCAGCAATGGTGCTATTGCTCCCTCTACTGTAAATATTCATTATTTCATATTCTGTGTGATACAATTAAAAATAATTCAACTAATCAAAACAACAACCACCAAAAAAAATATTTTTTTCAGAATGGCATAACCAATTTATGTTATGTTATGTACCAATTCCCTAGGAATGCAATGGAAAGATTCCCTAACAATGCAATGAAAAGAATATCCAATGAAATCAGATTGCCCCTTTTTTAATATATAAAAAAACCCAGCAAAATATCCATAGATTTTAATTCTAACTGCAGTCATAGGTAGGCATTAAATGGACAGTTGTATCTATTACCTTAAAAAAATAAACACATGAGCAAACATTTCTGCCACTGATCACACTCTTGCTTTCTAGTGGCAAAGGGAAAACAGAAATAATAATGCCCAGTAAGAAGTATTTTGACCTTTGGAATAGCCTCCCATTACAAACATTGACACTGAGGAATTCAGGGAATTAATCAAGGAGAGTGGAAAATAAACAAGAAGGTGATTCATGAGGAGATTTACAGGACTGAACTCTACATGCATAGGAAAGCAGATTATTGAATAATGCACAGTCGTCCATTACCAGAACCTCAGGAACCAAACGTGCTAATTGCTGAGGTGCTGGGCTCACCCAAAAAGTCTTCAAACAAACTCTGATCCTTTGTTAAAGGCTAAAGAGGCTGAACATAATTTTATCCAAACCATCTAAAAATAGATTGTACTAAGCAGAGGGCAGAAAGAAGTTGCCTCAGCACCAAATTGCTCTCTTCACGGGCTTTATTCCTTTGCAACTAGAGATTTGTAATTTAAGAAAAAAGCCTCTTCCATCTTTTCTGCAATATTACAGTAATGGAGAATAAGAATGTAGCCGCTAGATTTTTAATACAAAATTTCTTCTGGGAGGCAATTTAAAATTGCCTTTCCTCTTTCTCAGTCCCTGCTATGGCTCAAAGCAATCAGCAGCAACGGGGGTCCAGTGAAGGACGGGCTGAGGGCATGTGGGAACATCACCCTTGCCTGGCATTGGCACGGCCAGCAGCATCTTTGACAAAGATCCCCAAGATCCACAGAACAGAGAAGATTCATAGACCTCCAAATTTCTCGGCTATTTGGAGAGCTATTTGAAAGTTAATTGCCCTTTTATCCTTTCTCTAAAATATTTCTTTACAGGAAGGAATGGGATAACTTTAATTTTCTACTAATTTTAATTACACAGGATAAGGCTCCTCAGCCAATTTGTTTTAACACGCTCTCCGCTCTTCAGTTTGAACAAAACTCCTCTTCTTGTTTTACCACCAATTGAAATCAATAGAAAAAATCCTCACCGATTTCACTGACCTATGGATCACGTCCTTGTGCTTTGCAGCCTTTAAGGATCTGAAATCACGATGGTATTTTAACATTCAGAATTTTTTTCTTTTGTGCAAGAAAGCATGTGTCAGGCGCTTTAGGGAGTGTGTTTCAAGTGTCTTATTCACTCCGTGCTCTGCTGCTTGAGGAAGCATATGGCTCATTGTGTTTGAAGTCCCATAAATCTGCATTAGTTTAAAATATATGAATGTGAATCATTACCCTAAGATTTCAGAGCTAATAAAGGAGAACACAAGTTCAATGTCACTTATAAGCCCTTCTGAATTTGACATTATCATGATGGAGAATAAGAAACACCATAGCTACATACTTAAAGTCTGTCACTGACCACTCTTAGGACAGCTTTTGCTAAGAATAAAAACTTCTTTTAAAGTTCAAAACCATTTTTTTTTCCTTTGAATCTTCATAGACAAATAGCTTGTGAAGATTACATACCCAAAATAGCAGCACCAGCACTTGAATCTAATTAAAACCATTTGTCAGAAATATATTTTAAAATTCAATGAGACCTGTACAGCCAGCCTTGAGTTCAAACTACAATTATCCTGCCCTCTGTATAATTAGAATCACAGGGACTAATGAGCACATACAATTGCACATTTTTTTTCTTCTACCCATTTTAGAGGAAGGAAATAAGCCATTGAGGAATAAAGTAAAAAATAAAATAAAAGGAAAAGTTAATATTTCAGACCACAGTAAAGTAAAAAGCATCTGCAGAAAATAAAAGGGGGTTGTTGTGAAAAAAAAGACATGATAAAGTTTGTAAATATTTCCAAAACTTTTACTTTTAGACTACCTTCATGACATGGCCAGAAAGATTTGGGTTTCGGTGTGCTTGTCTTTAAACACAAGGATTACTTCGTAAATTAGCCTTGAAAGTTCTAGATGTTTGACCACCGACTGAATTAACAAAGGCCATTTATTTCAATTAAACAGAAAACACACATTAAAATACAAGGAGGAAAGACAAAGTTCCCTCCTTACCTGCACCTCTTTTCTACTTTGTTCATTCCTTATCTAAAGGCAAGAAAAAATGAAAGTAAGATGTAATGTCAATGTGGTTTTTCACTACTTTAATGCTCCTCCTGCTTCCGGCTTTTACAAAAACCTTGCATCTATTACAGCCCTTGCTCTGCGTTGGGTCACAAGGGACAAAACAGGTAGAAAATAGTGAGCTCCACCTAAAGCCTCTCTCTCTCCAACTGTAATTTATTAACTCATCTGACATTTTTCCTATGGTAGATTAAAGGTGGGGCAGCAATGGGCTGCTCCAGCTGCTCCACATCACAAGGGATGAACAGAACTAAACAGGATAAAAGACAAAGACCCTGTATCTTAAATAACACTGCAAAAAGAGATATGGTCTGCAAAGACAAGGACTATCTTTTATTAGTTCAGCAGATATAATTGGGAAAGGCCTGTAATACCATCTGACCTAATAAAATGTAGCACATTTTGCTGCCCCTTTTACCCTTTAGGTTGGATTGTCTCAGCTACAGACTGTAATACTATGGCAAGACTGAATTCTCTGTTTGTTGTTAGCTTAGCAGCCAGTTGGGCAGGCACCGGCATCCTTGCATCACTCAGAAACAGTTGTCAAATAATAATCTTAAAAGATTTCCAGACATATAGAAATCCGTGTTGATAAGAAAAGAAACCTCCATGTCAGGTATCTGTCCAAAACTCAGTTGTCACGACTGCAGCTTTAATTCATAGGTGCTTACCAAGGCTATGCATGTACATGGCTTCATACCTCTTCTCAACTTGATCCAAAGCTTTCCTTTTTGTGAGCTTTTCATGGACTCTGGGTTCAACTAAAGTAACCAATCTGATTAAGTCAATAAAGAAATAATCTCTCGTGGGCACCGTGCAACTTTCTTCACTTGCTATTCTGTGAGGAGACACTCCTTTAAAGGCTTGGTGAAGGCTGAACCCACAGTACATAAAGTGTGGAAATGCAGATTCCTTACTTTTTCATAACTTTCCCCCGTATACATAATATATGGTGTTTGTGTGGTGTGGGCAGAGCTATGCTACTGACAGCTTGCCTTTACAGCAAATGCCTCCACTTGCTATAAGGAATCCAATCCATTTTTGCAAAGCAAAAGGTGTAAAAAAGCAGGCTTTGGCTGCAGGTAGGCTAAATACTCCCAACAACAGCAGCTTTTTTTTTTTTTTAGTTCAATCAACAGTAGCTTCCTTCCAATTTTCACTGTCAAGTCACTTCCTCTTGTGGTCACTATGCTGTTATTTGGAGAGTGATAGCTGCCTTTCAGGAAAAGTAAAAGATACTGCTCCTTTCACCAGTGTCCATAGGCAATGGGAGGACCACAACTCAGATGTGTGAGGGCGGACTCACATGAAGGGGCTTTGTGCAGGCATATTTGATTGCCTTCCCAGTGCCAGAAGAGAAATCAGGCTCTCAATTTCAAATGATCCAAAAGAGAAAAGTGACAAATAGCACAGGGCAGACAAAAGAAGGGCTGAGCTTTGTAAAGACATGATTACATGATTCTCTAGGTTCACTGTGTGTTCAAATACATCACCTCTTTTTCTACATTAAAGCTGTTATTTAGTAGCCTTCCTGACTAGCAAACAACTGCTATAGAGCAAGATTTATCTGTAATTTAAGTATCATCAGTATTGGACTATCCTTTTCCCTCATTAGCAACTGATGGCAATTGCTAAAATTTCTGCCTCCTTGCTTTTAAGCAGACGTTGTTTTGGTCAATGCTTCTCTGCTGGCAGCAATCACCTGAGGCAGGACTCCAGCTTGTGGCCCTTTGACCACTTCATCTTCAAAGCAGAGGATTTGCCCCACTCGAGTGGTCTTTCTCTCCCCTACCATGTGCCTTGGGACCAGGGCAGCACAGGACTCCTCTCCCATCATTCCCACAGCAACCTGCTGCATCCCCAGCACCACTGTGGTCTACCTCTTCCTCTGTGCCCCATTTCAAGCCCTAATCTTTTTTTCAGGGAACTGTAATTTAGATTTAATACAAAACTTTTAAAATAACCTTATTTGATTTCATCTTGTTTAGGCAAAGGCAGGAGAAAGTCTTTCTGGACTTAAAGGATTTATTACCCTAAGTACCTGAGTTGGTAAAGACTTTCATTAAAATATTCTTCAAGGTCATGAAAAGGTAAGGCTTTGTTTTATTTTCATTACTAAGTTTGCAGTAATGTTGCATTTCTTCTTGCTTATCTAAGAGAAGAGTCTAAACCTTAATTACATTAAATTACATGGTAAGAATTAAGTCATTCTAATTTGACCAGTTACAATGCCACTCATTGAAATGAACCTTGTAGCTAATTTAGAAAATAAACTAAGTGGCACTTTAACCCCAGTCATCTTCTCTGTTGCCCCAGAATATCTTACCTCCTCCAGCTGAGTAGAGTAAAAACTCTTGTCTCAGCTGCAGAACTCTAGGAGTTTTAAAAATGGGCAAGAAAGTCATACTGGGCAAAATGTGGGACAGTAGGGAGATCTAAACTTCAGAAAAACATACTGTGGAGAAGTGAGTTGAAAATGCAATATCCTATTTGCAGGCTGTCAGGCACAGTATACAAACCCCATGGATAAGGTCCTAGGCTTAAGCCCTGATTGCAGGAAGAGGACAGCACCAAAGGGGCTGTTGAAGCTTATAAACAGCAGAATTGAACCCCATATTACTCTTAGAGAGCACCACCATTTGGTCGCAACTTCCATTTGGCTGGCTAAAACTCTCCAGCTACTGCTCCTTTCTGGGCAGAAAGTGGCCAAGAGCCTTGGCTTTTTTGTGCTCAGCCTCAGTTGACACATGTCAATCTCTGCATATTATAGAAACATGCTACAACATGCAGTAGAACATGTGAGAAGTTTCCATATACTTCTTTTTTCCTAATTTGGTTTAAGAGTTCTTGTACATTCATGCATCTGTACATTAGACCTCATGATTGGAGACAGGCACATGACAACTTGAGGTGACACAAAAAGGGGTCAAAAAGAGAAAGCTAAGTTTTTTTGCAAGGTAATGGACATTTTTTCAGTCTGCTTATTGTTTTTATGATAGTGAATAACCAATTCTGTTCTTGATTTTTGTGATATTGTTCTCTTCAACTTCCTTTTTGTACATGCACACACACATGTACAAGTTTTCTACAAAATACTCCACTGAGATGTACCAGGTAAAAATCATTAGTCATTGCTGGAGGGGAATAACACCTCCTGCATAGGCACATAAAGTCCTCCCGTTTTATTTCCCATATTTACCATCAGAATAGCATGAGGATTTTTAGAGGCTCAAAAAGCCAGACTATTATTTCCATCTCCCTTTCAGGATGCATGATTCTTCACCAGTTTTTTCCACTTTAATCAATTTTCTTTTAAATATCTCAAGCAACTAGGTTTTCCCATGAAGCACATTCTGCTGACATTTCATTACATTGGGTTATGTTCAAAACTGAGTCACACCCTGAGAAAAAAGTCCTGTGGAGATGCTAAAGGATCTGACTCAAAATTTAACAATACCACTCTTTTTTTTTTTTTTTACTACCTCTGAGGCCTCTCTGCAGCCCACATGCCAGATAATTTCTTCCATCAAATTTTCAATGTTTTGTGACTGAGACTGATTTCAGCATTTCTCTAGTGATGTATCATCCCTTTACATATTTCCTATGGGAAAGAGGGTGAACTGGAGGTCTTGCACCATCTACATTAATGGCACTAAAACCGCAAATATTAATATTGTCATTCAGTTCATTGCAAACAGGCTGGAATCTCACCAGTAATTATGATTTAGTGAACAGGGCCTATTTTTAAAAAGTGCATTTTCTCTCTTGGCACCCTCTTTCTTTTCTCCAAAGAAAACACTGTGTCTATGCCTATTTTTGATGGATTTTTTTCTCACTTTCATCATCAAAATTAGAGGGAGGACAATCCTATTTTGCTCTGCTGTGTTCTTGGATTGGACCAGATCTAGAACAGGTGCTAAAAATCTTGATCATTTGTTGAGAAAATATGGGGGTAAAATCCTCACAAAAGATTGTCATGTATCAGAGAATGCAGAAATAACTTTGTGAAATGCAGTAGGGGAAAAAAAAAGTTGTAAGCAAAAGAAAACTTATGCATAGAAAGTGTTTTCACTTATCACTTTCAGCATAAATATGCAAGGAATGTAAGGAAATTATGGATTCTGCTGCTGGATCCCATGATTAAGAGCCCAAATCTCTGACTACCTACAGAAAAAGACTACAACAAAAGCTGATACAGAAAAAAAAATACAGAAAATGAGAAAAATTCTGATTCCCTCCTATTCCCACATCACGACCTTCCTGAAGGTCAACCCATTCCCACCTGAAGATCATCATTTAGTCCCTGCCTCCAAGCTCAGGTCTTTAAAAGTAGGATCATATTTACCAGGACTTTCTCATTAATTTCTTGATTTGTAACATAATGGTGTAAAATAAATGTTTTTAAATATCATGTCACGCAAAAAGAGGTCCAGCAGACCAATATTCAAAGAATGCTAAACCGATCAGCTGTGCTACCTGCTTCAACCAGTTTGCTGAAGAGCATCAGCTGAACATAATATTGAAAATATATTTCTCTGCACCACTGTGAAAGGATTTCCAACACTTTCCACAGAACAGCTGAAGCCAAAGTTATTACTGTTTTTATGCCACCATCCCTTGATAAAAATGACAGCATGCTCCTCCATTTAGCAGCCACTTTTTCCCCCACAAGTTCTGTTCTATCATTTTTTGATTTAGTACCTTTCAGTTTCCCTTTCTAACTGTGCACCATTAAGACTCCTCTATTCTAGTCTTCTTACCAGTTGCTGAAAATGATAATTCTTTCTTATAGTACTTGGCTTCCTACCCTTTGATCCTTTTTTTGCCTTCCTAGTAAGCCACCTGACCCTTTCATACTTCCTCCACCCCTCTTTCCCTTATTCACCTCCTCCTCTTTCTCAACTGCTTTTATCTTTGTCTGTGTTCTCTGCCTTCCCAGTTTCTCTCCTCTTCAGCAGAAAATGTAAATTTTTTCCTAGAGCCTGATAAAACCCAGAAGTGAAAAACATCATCTTTAATCTTATTTTCTGATTTTCAGTATGGATTCTATTAAAATGGAGTTGTTGGAGTTTTCCACTTCACAGTATATTGATGCAGCGTTATCAGAGTTCTAGTTTATATCGTAAAGGATTGAAAGGAATTAAAAGCCAAAGCAAAATTTAGAATCTTTAGATATTTTGCTAATTTAGATATTAGCTAAAATTACATAGAGGTACACACAGCATCTTTCCTTATGTACTTCTTTTTGTAACTGTCTGGTGAATAATATTAAAGAAGACCAAACCAGGTGATGGTTACCCAAACTGGCAGATTTCTGTTGGTGGGCAGGGGACTGACCAAGCTGCACAGTGGGAGAATGAGTCAAGAATGTGAGGTTTGCCAATGGCCTTTTGTCACACAGCACACGCACGCATGGACACTGCACTGCACTCAGCTCACAGGTTTGGCAGTGTGGGCCACCCGAACCATTCCTTGCGATACCACAGAGGAATCCGCAAGGGCTGAAGAGGAATTTACCTTACCCTCATGTTTCTTTTCAAATTGCTGAGTGGGGTAGTTATACAAGAATCTGAAAGCTTTTTCTACAAAAGCAAGCAAGCAGATCTGGTTGTCCAAACTTGTACTCCCTCCAACCTACTACTAACAAAGGATGTGTAAAAAATTATCCTGTTATTAAAGATTTCCCAACCAGTAAGTCCCTAGTTAAAACACAAGAAATCATGGCTAGAACAGGTAAATTAGCTTTACCAAAGCCAAAGCACAGAGAGAAGAAAAATTCCAAAGCTTTTAGAAAAGAAAAATTAGCTGTGCTCCCATCCTCCCTGCCTCAGTTTTACCCCTGTTTAACCTCCTTTAGCTCACTGAAATTGCACAAAGGCATCTTCCTGTGTGAGATTCCTGTCTTAGCACATGTACTTTGCTGGGCCAGTTTCAAGGTGCACTTTGCAGGGAGGTCTCTGCACAAGGCAGTGCTCAGACAGACCTCATCACAAACCAAGGTCTAGCCCTTTGTCGGGGCATGAGTTGCATGCTTGGACCTTATAAGGCTTACACAAAGGCTCAGATACATGTAAGAAATGTTTTTAGCTTTCCATCAAACATTAAGGTAATTGGTAATTACCTCTAAGGTAATTATAGCAGCACCCTTCACCTGCTGGGAAGCCTTGGAGAGGTTTCACAGAAGTTCTTATTGCTGAGCTGTGTAAAGGCACAGCCTCGGCGAATTTGCATGCTCCACATTCCTCACTGTCTGAGCCAGTCTCTGAGCATCACCTCCACAGGCTTTCTGGCTTATACTGTGTGTCTAAAGTCAAGATATCGGTCTCAGAAAGATTATGTGCTCAGCAACATTTAAAACAGCCTCTTTTTCTTTTTTAATGGAGTGGAAGTTCTGCTGGCTATTTCTTTTTGTTTTAAATTACTAATCCCCGGATCTGACTGATTGATCTAAAACCTACTGTCAACCACAAATGGATGTACATCACCATCTACCTTAAGATTCATGACTGAATTGCTGTGATTTAATAAGCTGCAGTACAACTGCACCAAAGTAATTCTTCATGTTTGCACTTAGCTTGTGGAAAGCATGAGAGGAATCATGTTAGCTTAAACCTCTGTGAAAGAGAAAACACAGATGGATGTCTGAGTTCCACTTATAATGTTGAGGCCTCCTCTGTTGTACTTGCTAAACTTCTGACACCAGAGGATCAACAATCCCCTGGCACTACTGTAATACCGACAGTAGATCATCTCTTAATGTGAGCTGTGGTGAGGGGAGAGCACATTTCTCCCAGGAATGTGCTCTCCCAAGCTGCCATATAACCTTGTAACTCTGCAATGTAGCACCATCACACACAGACCCTTCTCTGGAAACATGTTCCAGTGGGGTGTTTTACTCTTTTCTGTGCCCAGAAAGACCTGTGCAGGTGCAGTAGGATGCTGCAGTCTCCTCTGACATAGAGTGATACAGATAAGGGGAGTAAGGACTCCACAAAGGGCAGAAGAAAGGCGAGACTGAAAGGCAAGGAGCAGCAGTGAGTGTGAAGTGGGTGCACAGAACTGGTGTGATTATCCAAAAAGTCATTTTTTATCCAGAACTTAGCCACTGAATCTCCTTCCTCCAACTTGTATTGACCTCCATTCTTTGCTCCCCAACTTCCAAAGCCAAAGCTATAAAGAAAACGTGTTTGCACACCAGCATGTCAGAAGAGCTGTGCCTTCATCTTGGTGCTGACTTGTAGTCACTGTAGAACCAATTTGACTTAAGAAAAATGTGTATTTAATGATGATTTGATGAGTTGAAAACATGGACACTGTTGATAGGTTCTGTCTTTATTGCTGCAGCTGTACCTTAGCTACCTTAGAAGAAGCTGCAGGGTACACCTGAGGCCACCTGAGCCTGCTCTAGATATAGAGCAGCTTCTCTGCAGGATGCTGGATGGGTCACAGAGAGGGGAAAGAGAAAACTGCTCACCCTGGCTGCTTTATTATCAGTTTCTCTTTGAAGCATGAAGTTTTCAGAACTGGAGGGGAGGAACAACTGATGGCATCCAAATGAACTGTGATAAGCAGGCTCCATCTTGCCTAGGGCCATGAAATAAGAAAATCCAGCAACCAGGCCATAACTGTCATTTTTTTCTTTTCCTGACAACTGTCAGAGCAGCCAGTGCTGCAGCAGGTAACTAGAAAGGCTCAGGGGTCATTTAGGATGAGTGAGAACACACTTTGCTTCAGCCATGGCTACACGCCATCCCTGTGTCATCCCACTTGTACCAGAGAACTAGGAAATCAAAAATTTGCAGCCTGAAGGAGACACCCTAGTGAATTTTGCTGCCCTTGGATTGTCAGAATGGATGGCAAAATATCAAGATCAAGCAGGGAACTTCCAGTAAAAAATTGATTTAGACCTCCCAGGCTTGCCGAAAGATGTATCCTTGGGATGAAGATGGGAACATCTGAGTTTCAAAAATGCATTCAGTATTCAAAAGCCTCCACCTACATACATATTGCGCCCTGCTAAGGTCCAAAAGCAGACAATATATGCAAGGCTCTATGTGCAAGGCTATTGTTTCCCTTGGCTATGGCTACAAATAGCGAAATAATAAGCATTCAAGTCTCCCCTCTCTATTTTAGGATATGGTGATACAAAACCAGCAAGCTCCTCTGCGCCGTCTTCTCTCCCATATTTCTCACCGACTGTTTGTTCTTTCCAAAAGACAGGATGCAAACACAGCATGCCTCCACTCCCTGGCCAGTTTGCTTTTATTTTGTTTCTGTCAAATGATCCCAGTGCTCCAACCCATGAAGGAGTGAATAGGCCTTTTTTTCTGCCCACTTTCTTATCAAAACACGGATTAAAGAAGGGTGAACCCCTAGGAGTGAACTGGGGGAGGAAGGAGGCTAAGCAGAGTTTTCCTAATGCCAGCAGCGAGCACGTCCATAGCAACCTCCTGCCTACGTCCTGCCATTAGCAATGATGGGCTACCTCACAGAAGCTTTCTGAGAGACACTCGTTAAGCTTTGGTTTTATCATAACATTCCTGGTGCTATGCTAAATCAAGAATTCATATTTCTCTGTAAATGAATGAAATGCATTGCTATTAAATAAGGTTTATGAACTACTCTGCACAGTAAGAAATGATGGCAAAGAATAATAAAATATAAAGATGAATCGTAACAAAAATCATGTGGATTATTTAATCAAACCCCAATAAAGCTTGTTTAATTTAATTTTCTCAAGGAATAAGTGTCTATATTTACAGTTTCTCAGATTGATTTAATTCGTTCTCCATAAGCTTTGTTTCTGCTCTTAGCAGTCTGCAGAAAAAAAGTTATTGTGCCCATGTTCTATTGCATTTTCACCTCCTCAGCAGTAATACAAGTGCTATTAAGCTCCCTTGACAGTTTTTCCAATACTTACAGATTATTGCTGTGGGTTTTTTTAGCCCTGGGGCAAAATGTCTTAAAGGAAAACCAGACTGAAACATGATGTTTTTGTCATTATATTCTCCCTTATTACATCACACAAAACATGATTTTAAATTACCTGCCTGTTAAAGCCATCTTAGATAACAGGAAGTTTAAAAATAAATATGTATATCTAGATAAAAATAATTATGTATATGTAGTCAGGGTGAATATTTTCAGATGACTGTCAAAGGATTTCTGAGAATCCTGAAGGTGAAGAAGCCCAGAGATAACTGTTCATTTCCCAGATGCTACAGGGAGTCTACAAAGAAGGTAAAACCAATCTTATTATTAATAATAAGATTATTATTAACATTAATATTAGCTATACCAAGCTTAATATTAATTTATACCAAGCTCCTATGCCCTTTTATTTAAGCAGTGCTTTATGAACAAAGTCCAACTGCTCCTGAGGCCTGTGTCTCTTGCTGAATATTTACAAGTGTTAGAGAAGGGTTCCCTGTGCCTTTTGTGCAGCAGGAGAGAAGTTGGCCTTCTAGTTCTTTTCCAATGGAGGAATCTTGCTCTCTGCCTTCCACAGTTTCCTACAAAGCAGCACCATCCAGCCCTCAGTAATTAAGATGCCCATCCTCTTCCCATCACATTCAAGTACAAAATCCTACTCTAACATCAATAGGAAACAGAAAGTAATACTCTTAGTGCTAATTGGTTAGCAACAAATCTCTCTGGCATATGTAAAGCCTATTCATAACTTGAAACGGTTACATAGGGGAACATATAACTAAGCGTGAGAACTCCATCAAGAATCCTCAGCAAGCCTGCAAGCAGTTCAGCACAGATTTCAGATACCTAAAATCAAATAACCAGTACGCTTTGGTGAATGACAATTTAGCAACATTATTTAGCTTCTTCCATCTGTGAACAAAAGAAGGGCTTAAAAAAAAAGAGAGCTGTATATTCACATTGTTTCATTTCTATAAGCAGCAGGCTATCTCCCCTGCACTTCCTGACCTTCAAAGATATGCCAAGAAGCAACTTTAGACAAAAGCATCAGGAAGGGAGAAAATCTTTGCATATAGAAATTAAATAAACATTTCTATTTCGTTTGTAGACTAAAGCCACGTAAAGAAGTATTGCCAACTTCCACTGGAAGTTATTTAGGATTCACCTCTGGACCAACTGCAGTCTATGTACTGCAGCACAGTTCCTGTCACCTGAAACAAAGGCATCAGCCTCCCATAAACCTGAAGGAAGATTGCAGGAATGATAACATTCTGATATAAAAGCTTTCAAGTTACAAAAATGTACAATTCCTGTAGTTATTCTGCTCTAATTACTGACTGATCCCATTGTCATACAACATTATTATTATTATTTACAGCCAGTTCATAGCTACATCAATATATTTGTATCTATTGTGGTATATACTGACAGCACATAATTCAGAAGGTATGCACCATACTTCTTGACTCTTAACTCTTCATCCTTTAAGGTGTTTTGCATTTGAAGCTTTCTGACTGAAGCACCCAACCAATTTACCAAGGCAATCTGCAGGAACTGCTTGTTTGTTGCTTTGGGACTAATGTTATGTATTAATCAGCTCAGGGTAAATGGAGAGGAATCAGGCCTTAGCTTTCTCTTGACCCTGCTTTCTCTTGGAAAGCTTTCACATTTCAAAGCTCAGATGACCTCCTGGAATTACTGCTTTTAGGCTGTCTGCCTAAAATCATTCCACTTGAATCATGATTTTCAACGGGGAATTTGGGGGATACACAAACACTGGGAATATATATTTTAACATAAAACAGGCTCTAATTTAAATACACACTTCTAGAAGCTGTTAACTCAGTTGGACATTCGAATCATGTTGCACTGCTGTCCCCTCAGAGAGTCACACACAAGTTCACATCCTTGCTTAGAAGTACATGTGCAGGCTGATACTGCTTTTTGCCCAAACCCCCTTGATCCCAGTAGAGCCCTTTTCTCCCAGACACAGAGCTCCTTGAACCAAGGGCCACTCCATTTGTACAAATGTGTTTGCAAGTGCCCCGAAAAGCTACATGCAGTGTCCCTGTCACCCCACAGCGTTTACGCACCTCACACTACCTTTAGGCAGTGCAGACTGAGTATAACCAGTATTTTGCTTACCCCCAGAGGCACAACAATAATTCAAGGTGACCACCCTGAAAGGTTCAAACACTCTTTTCTTTGCTGATTTCTACCATGATTACATGGTAGATTTTTTTTTCTGGAGCTCCAGTGATCTGCCCAGGTTCCCCAGCCTCACCTTTCCTTGGGTGACACACAGCTGATGGAATCAGGGTGTTTGGGATTCACATAAGGTGCAGTGAAAGAGGAGTCTCACACCTGCCAGTAGACTACGGCTGGAATCACAGAGATGCTTCTAGAACCAAGACCTCTCCTTAAGACTGGCCAAGTTCCTCAGCCTCTGGTAATAATGGAAAATGTGGGAAAATGAGGAAGAGCTTGGAAATGGGAAGAGAAGGCCAGGGCAGGCAGGTGGGGAGAGACCTGGAGTCAGGATGAGCATGGAGCAGGAACAACTGGTCTCTGTGACTAGTGGTGAAAAAAAGTGGTAAAGAGTGGTTTTAAGGTGAGAAAATTATAAAGAGGTGGCATAACTGCATGGATATTGGTTATGGAACAGGAGGAAACTATCTGCTAAAGGTTATTTTTGTGGTGAACTGTAAGAGTTCACGGGGTATATCAATATGAAGACTTGCAAAGGGTTGGAGATGAAACAAGAATGGATGGGTGGAGCAGCAAAGGAAAAGGAGCTAATTGACTTGAGAACAGCAAATTGGGAATTACCCAGTTCTGAGGTATTGAGGAACTCAAGTTCCCTCAAGGACTGAGAAACTTCCACTAAGCAAAGCAAAGAATACAGGCAGTAATGTTATATGGGACAGGAAATTTTCAAGTGTGAAAATATAGGTGTTCAAGGCCTGGAGAAGATCAAGCTTTTGGGAGGTCAGCTTTCACGTTGTAATTTTTCAGTGTGACTTACAAATCTTTAGGAAGTTAATACAATTTTCTTGGCATGATTTCTTGATCCAGCAGTTTCATTAGCATTCTGCACAGTAGGAATTAAACTCCAGAAATGTTTTTTCTTTTACTGTTTTTGAGCTAACACTTTCAAAGTCCTGTTTTTAATGTTAGTAATCACTTGGGAGATTATGATAAATATTTTTTTCATGACAGTTTCACTTTTAATCACATAGAACAGCAAAAGTAGATTAATAAATTTCAAGCCTGTAAACAGTTGTTTACAGTTTCATCCTCTGGTTTCTGGTGGAAACATAATCCAAACACTAAATCAAATAATTAAAATCAGATCTGCCCTCCTTGTAAAGGTCAGTTCACCATAAGAGCTGACACTTTGGTGCAAAAAAAAGAGGCAAAGAAACAGGAAATAAACTAAGGGAAGTGACAACTACTGGACTCAGAACAGGGATTAAAGCTGTGAGTGAAAGTGAGGGATTCAGTGAGAGACACTGACCACAGAAACAGCTTATTTTAGATCAGAGAGCTTCTTTCATGTGTTCTGACACAGGTATTAAGATTGAGACCACCACTTTTATCTCTGAGAATTAAACTGGAAATGAAAGTGTGAATAAGTTATAGCTCTGGAAATCAAACCGAAGACAAGGAAAAGGAGAAAATCCAACATCTGGACAGAAGACCAAATAGGGTTAAAAAAAAAATCCACTAGCTTTTACTCAAAAACCAGGACAATCTCTAGTTGTCAAATCATTGTCTGTGGGACCATGATATCAGGTCACCTTATACTAATTCAACTCTGAGAAGGAGACCCTTGTCTATCTGAGGCAAGACTCACAGAGCTCACAAGGTAATCAGTCCTATGATATAAAAAGGGTTACAACACGTGTGACTTTAAAGTCAATACTGGCAATTTAAGCTGTTGGAGAAGGACAGAGGATGTAGCAATTGCCTTAGAGAAATTCTCCTATATAGCTTTATGTCTTTTCATGTGGAGAAGCACAGACACCAAGAGTTCAAGCTTCATTGGCTTAAGCCAGGCAACGTCCTTCTGAGGGTGGGATACAATCTGAGATGGTTTACATTAGAAAAAGAAAAATCTGTTTTCAAGTCTGTATTTTCAGCCTTCTCTACTGTGGGAGTCATATATTATGCTAACATATTCACTAGAAAACAGAGTGAGATCGCTACATTCATTTCTCACAAGCTAACAGTCATGAGACAGGAAAAGATCTCCAGTCACTTTCAGTACAAGCCTGGGCAGTGATTTTTAGGTCACTTATTTATATTTTTTTCCATAAAAGAGATATGACACAGATCCCAAGAAAGGTTTTGTAAGTATTTGCCCAAAAGTTTAAGGAAATATGATCAGGACTGTATCACTCCTCATCATGGCTGTTGCCTAAGTAGAAGTAAAAAAGATTGCTTGAGAAATTTAGCTGAGAAATACTGAAATGAAATGGAAGATCAAGAGCAGAATTTCCAAGTAAAGACTGTGTTGGAGCTAGATGTGAAAAAGTAGAGCATATTTCCCATCCTACAAAAGAGATTAGGATAACCTTGGTTTAGAGGATAAACGCTCTTCCATGGCTTAGGTCTACTCTTCATCAATAATTGTTTTTCTTAGACAAGATAATTAAGGTAAAGATGACCATATTTATGATTTAACACTCTTCACTTCTACTGAATAACTTAAGATGAAGACAATATTCTACCTTCAAGCCATTACTTGCATCCTTTGATGTAGTTCCAGGCTTAAGGAGACATATCTAAGTCTTGCTTATTTTCAGTCATTTCCTATATTGTTTCAAGGACAAGATAATGATAAATATTCAGCATCATTATTTGGATTTTAAAGAAAATAATCCTATTAAATAAATAGTAAGTTTCCTAATTATTTCAAATGTTTTAGGTTAAAATCTAAAAAGTGTAAAAAATATTTAAACCTCCCATAAGCTCAGACCCAGAAAGTTCCCAGTGGTTAAACTGGGAATAACAGTCAGCTTCCTAGCTAGGATAAATGGAGTTGTACTGATTTACATCAACTGAATATCTGGCCCAGCTGAAATTCCATTTTAAATGTAACCCAGGCCCACGTTTACCTAATTTTGCCATTTAATTAAAGCTCATCATTTTCACAAGTAGAGGATTCTGGCATTGTTTTATATATCAGGGAATTCCTCAAATTGACAAAAATAATGTTCAATAATAATATAAGTAAAAATTACATAAGCACTATACATACATTACAAGCTTTGTTGTGAACCTGTTTCTTCATCACCCCACTGCCACGTTCTGAAGCCAATTCCCTGCAGCAGCATCCCTAAACTAAAATGACCATGCAGTATATAAGATGTAATGCATTTAATACACCTTCCTAAAGTGTCTTCTGACAGAACTTATTCATAAAACTGTGGTGTTAACATTGAATCAAAATGATAATTGAAATGTCTGTGTTATTAATTACTTTGCTGATAGGAAGGGAAAGTATTTAATATAAGAAGTGGGGAAAGGCAGCTGTATGTGGGTGGATTAAAAGGAGCAGATTCTAATTGCAACAACCAAGGGGATGAAACCTAAATTAAAAATTCCTTTCATGTATTTTAACAAAACAGAGAAATCTTATGGAAAACAGATAGCCATTCAATAATTTGCAAAATTCTACAGTGAGTCAGGAATCAGCAACAATATACACAGCATAAGGAATAACTGCTCATAGCGTTGCAGAAAGTTTAGAAGACTATTGTGAAATTCAAGTTCAACATCAGTTAACAACGCCATGCTGTTGCAAAAGAGAAAACATTGTACTAAGACATATAAACAAGGGTATCATTTATAGACAGATGATGTAATCCTTCTGTTATTCTTAGCATTGGTAAGGTCTCAGCTGGAGTGTTTTGCCCAGTTTTGGGCATCATATTTCAAGAAAGATATGTATCAGATGAGGACTCCAGATGAGAGTAACTAAAATTTTATGGAACACAACACACAGGCAGAAT
>BJBW01000317.1:892-51234 GCA_004320125.1 Scolopax mira | reverse complement strand
GAAGCAGCATAAACGTTTTTGCAGTGAAGCGCTGCAACAGATTGCTCAGGGGGATGGCACCATCAGTGCGCAGCAGTGGCTGGGTGTTCTGTCACAGCCGGGCAGGCAGGAGCCACTTGCAATGCCACAGCTGGCAGGGCAGGGACATGCCAACCAGGGCCTAGCCCACTTCCCCCAGTGAGGAATTAGGGGAAACAGGGGAAGCAGCCCTGAGCCTAGGTCATCAGGCAAGTTCCTGGTGATGAGGCAGGTCCAAGATCCAGCCAAGGAGTCAGCAGACTGGGACCAGGAGGGCCCATGTCAAGTGAAACGGGGCTGTGGTGGAGATAGAGCCCAGGATCCTGTGGCATTGGTGGGACAGGGACTGACAGCCCTTGGCTGGGCTGAAATGAGGGTCCTGCACCCAAGGGAAGGCATGGGAGTTATTTCAGGGGGAGATTGCTGGTCAGGGCCATTCAGGCCACTGATGCCCTCAGGGCTGTGGCAGGTAGAATGCCACATGGAAAGGCTGGAGGTCTTCAAGAGCAGGCTAGATAAATTCTCAGCAGGATGGGCGCAGACATTTCTGATCCAGCCTTGGGCCAGAAGGAGAGACCAAGCGTCTTCTAGGCTTGCCACCTTTATTCTGACATCTTAAGTTTGATGCCATAGGTCTGAATTACTGCACACCTGCTCTGGCCCGTGGCGATGTTCCCCTGGACATACAGAAGGGCTGCCTTGGGCAAAATGGAAAGATGTCACACCAAAACTCTTAAAGGTCCTGGCTCAAAGAGCAAGAAATATCTTCCCCATTTCTGGGGCAAATATGTAAGACGTTGATAACTTACATCCATAGGCTTTTTATTGTATTTATTATTCCAGTAATATTGTTACACTAGACTACATTTTCAGTTTGGATAATCTGCTTTGACCTCTATGTCCATAAATAGTCTATATGGTTAATATAAATATAATGAATGGTGAATATCAATGCTAATGTTAATATTAAAATAGATTATTTCTTCAGCTGTGCTTCCTTTGGCCCTGAAGTTTTATGGTTTTCATACTCAGACCACTTTCTCACCCAAGTCATACCACTGTTGCCAAAGAAAGAATATGCATGAATTAATGTCCACTAACAAACTTAAAATTATAGTCAGGCCACACTTCTGTAAAGATAACATCCTTCCAGATGTTACAGAAGTAATTATTTCCTGTACTCGCACTGGCAATTTTACTTATATTTTTATACTTTGTAATCATGTGCTTCCACTTTTTCCTCCCATTTGATTTATGGAGTGCCTTTGCTGTAATCTTTCTTAACTGAACCCACCAAACGTGTGCTTCAGGCATCCAGTTAGTCTCTGATATCACTGATGCTCCCTATATATCTATGCCCTAATCTTTACAGCACACTTCAAAAAGAAAAGCCTAGGTCAAGCCCAATTCAAGTATTTTGGGTGTGATACTGGATTACAGAAAACATCCTCTTCCTCTGAATGGAAGCAAAATAGCATGGATTTTTCCTGTGATGCATTTTTAATCCGTGCTTATCTCCAGGTGGGAGGTCTATAATGCATGTGGGTGGACTAGTGGGAGACACTGAATACCCCAGAAGACTTATTTGGGAGCGTAATGAACAATGGACATTTTACTGAAGAAACTGAGTGGCTGAGGTTTTTAGCCCTGGCATGTAAACTGATTGGAGTTGTAAATTTATTCATATTTTCATATTTCTCCTACATATTTTCATATATTCATATTTCTCCTGAGTAATGTGCTCTAGGCAATCCTGCTTTAGGTCTGGAGTTGGACTAGATGATCTCTAGAGGTCCCTTCCAACTCTGACAATTCCGTGATTCATGTTATCCTGCATGAATATATTGTATATTGTGATTTTGAGTTAATGTTTATGTTGAAAAAGGAGACTGAGTAATCACATGTTATAGCTACCTCACCACTAACCCAGCTGCTGTTTTGAAAGTCAGGAGGAAATCCCTTTTAGGAATACGGGAATTACTTTAAATATATTCTTTCGGGGATCAATGGAGCAAGAATATTTGTAGGAAGCTCTTTTCCAGCTTTTTCTTTTCCAGACAATTAGCAACAGATTAAGCATTGGTTAAGACAGCTGGAGAGACAGGGACAAAGGCTGTAAGCTTCACCTAGCAATTTCCTAAAGCCGTTTCTGCACCGCGATGCTGTAGCTGTGAATACAAGCCCAAAAGACTTTTATTATTTCCAGCTTCATTGAGCAGATATGACTGGTTCTGTCTCTGTCTCTGATTCCTCACTCACTTGGATTTTCTTACAGTTATTGTAGGTGACTGGAACAAACTTCTCTGTGTCAAAGGAAAGAGATCAGCCTCTTTTCACCAGTAATGAATATTCAGACAATATTCAAAGAAATCCAAGAATATGAGGGAACCTTACTGCCATGTGTTCTCAGTTACTAAGAAACCAAAGGGCAGGTAGTTGATTTGAATCTAATGGCAGTTGATAGTCAATTTGTATGGGAAGTAGATTGCAGCTTTCTTAGATAACTTGGGTAACCACAAGAAACCACAATGTAAGAGCCTATCAGTTGATGCCGACAACCCAGCAAAAACAGTCATGGATTTCTGTGGGTTCAGAAAATTACCCAGATTTTATATTTACTAGAGCAATAAATAAATAGTGCCATGAAATTTTAGCCAAAACTTACTATTTTCATATACACACTTTTGCTAATAAAGCATTTTTCCTGTTAGTAGGATTGCCTGAAAAAAAATACAAAGATGGACAAAGATCCTATGAAATAACAATGGAATTGTCCTAATGCTACTTAAACAAAAATGTGCATCAATTTATCTTAAGGAAATAAAGAGTCATTTTTTGGTTTCAATGCAGTAATTATTTTATGTTCACGTGGTGCCATCTTGTGGAATTCAAAACTCATGCACCAGTACTTTGTGCAACGTAAAATCACCAGCTTTCTGAAAACATCGGGTTGTAACTTAAACTATTATCAGGTCAGAAAGGTAAAACCAGCTTGAATCTTAGTGATGTTTCCTACAAGTCATAACTAAATACGCTTATGATCTCGTCATTCTGAGAATGTATTGAGGTGAAAAGCATTTAATGTGTTTTATGTAAGATGCTTCACTTGAATGTGACAGGTCAAAGCTAAGTGATTTATATTTTTCCAACTATATTTACATATTAGGAAGAAGAAAATCATGGCTTATACACCCACTCATTCCAAATACATCACAAAATCAAAATTTTATGACAGGCCTTCTGATCCACACAGAACATGGGGCTTCTATACAGTGGCTCCTGTTGCAGCTTTCAATATGCATGACTGAATTTAAACATTTTCGACTGAGACACTAAAAAAGTAGTAGAACACTTCGTAGATTATTTTCAAACCCATTTTAAAACTGCACCACATTTCTAGGGTCCATAAAATACAGCTTAATCTCCTCAATATATTTTCACCTGTCAAACAGAAAAGTTCTCTACTAAATTTCTGCTTCCTCTGTCTTTTACTGTGATCAAGACATCCCTTAAGCCTTAGACAAACGAAGTACCTGTTTTCTATAGGTTGTATTCTTAACCACATATTAATTGCTATTCATTTCCCCTTTTCTCTTTGTTATTCATAGACTGAAGGACAAGTGAATAAACAAAAAAGCTTTTTCATGAGCCTTTCTATTAGCAAAGTTGTAGCTTTAGTCCTTAATTCTAGTTTTACTCCTTAACTGTAGCTTTATAGGGGTTTGGGCACCTACCAAAATATTCTTAAACAATAACTTCCAGAACTTACACTGAATGAGAACATGACTTGGTTTTCCTAGGTAGGTACTGAAAAAGCTCCATTTTCTGATGAAACTGGATTCTTTGACAAACACCTCCTCTCTTTTTTATTAGCTTCGTTTTATTTGCTTTCTCTCCTTCCTGAAACAAAAGAGCTTTGTTTTACTTTATCTAAGAATTATCCCCTCAAAAATCTTTGATCCCCAAAAGCTACATTCTAAGCATACTTATTTCTTCATCATTATTAAGCACATCAGTCTTGTATAGTTTGCTGTTTCACCCTGCTACTTCAACTTAAACTGGAAATTGTTTAGGGTATGAATAAGCTTTTTACTATTTTCAGTGATGCTTCATGCAACATTGAGAACAGCATCTCAAACATTATGATTGCAAATACAATCACAATTGTGTTTAAATTAGTCATAATTCAGACAGCTTTTCCCTGGTTAATGATTTGAATCTTTTCCTCCATATGTATTTCTGTACTGTATTACATTGCTCCTGTCACTATTTGCTAAATTATGTCCAATTTGTCAACCACTTTCCAGTAAGGAGAATGTGTTTTGTCACATAGAATTAATATTCAGCATCTTGTAACATGTTTTTTCTGCACAGATGGCCCAATGCACAATGACCCGTGTTAACCTATCATACCCCACTTCACACTTCATTCTGTTTCACTACATGGACATCGTTGTACAGTATTTGTAAAAAATATTTATTATTCTTCCTCACTAACAACAATGTAATCCTTATTTCTTGACATAAACTAAAGCATTATTTCTACATCAAATAGTGTTGGAACCTGGGAGATTGCCAGAGTTTGCTTTCCCCAAAGCTGAGCAAACCTGGCCTTGGCCACATCCAATAACCATGCCCCTGGAAATGTTTGCGGTATGTTAACATCTGTCAAACAAGAATAAAAGATGAAAATGGTTTAATGAAATGCAATGGACTTAAATAGAATTTAATTTTCTCCCTGAAACATAGCTTGATCGTGAGTATGAATAACAATGTGATATTATGTATGAATTCAGCACGTGACATTGAAGAGTAAAACAATATGTAAGACAAATAAGCTTTGTTTAATCACAGTTTTGCCATAACAGCCAGACAGGTCCAGAGATATTCAATAATTCCCCAAACCATTTCAATGAAGAAAGCCAGTGTCTGTCAGAAAAAAATATCTACCTCTTCTGACAGCTAATTCAATGATCAGAATACACTGCTGTTAGCAAGTGCCATAGCAGATTGTGATTTTCTTTAAAGACTGACCACTTGGAGGCCTGTGACTTCACGAGGATTTTAATTCTTTATGCAATTTTATCGTTACAGTTCATTTTTTTTAATTATTTACACGACAATCTTGCTATTTCAGCCATTGTTTCAAAATGGTGCAGCTGACAAGAATGGAACTTGATATCCTTCTGTATTAATTTTCCTTTTGATGAAACAAAGAGAAGTGTTGTTCTAGTGTCTTCAAGTAATCTGTCCAAAGGATGGGATTGTAGTTTGGGGGGAACTGGATTTTTTTTTTTAATATCTGTTACTTGTTGCTAAACAGCTTGGGATAATTCTTCCTTAATTATCTAAATTGCTGAACTCATATCTATCAGTGAGAATTTATCCATAAACTTCCATAACACCCCTTCAGAAAAATATATACCAACAGTTCTGGTGCTGGTTTGATAGTTGCCACATATCTTTTATAGAACTTTTCATTTTCTTCCATTTTTCTAGTTTGTATTCCTCCCTTCAGCTGTTCTCCTATTACAGTAAACTTCCTATTTAAAATTTTTCAAAGAGAAAAATTGAAACGGTCTCCAAATTCCTGCCAGAAAACCGTCCTGGTTTTTTTGACAAGATGATAAATATCTTCACAATAAAGTTTTACTTCAAGTTCAGCATCGTTTCAGTGCAAATGCTAACACAGCAATACCTAAGAACATCACAGTTTACATATTGGGAGAGCACAGATGTTGAATATTTATATGCGCTTTTGCTATAGTACTCCTAATAACATAGTAATGCAATCACATTTTCAGCCTGAGTAAACATAGTTGCTTTTGATGCTACGTTTTCCTAAGATCTATTATTCAACTAATAAAAGCGACCACACGTAGAATACTAATACCCCAGTACCTGTGTGAAACCTGAGGCAGTAACCTTTATGATCTACATACATGAGTGTTTTCAGGGATGGCCAGAGATTTAACACCAGCTGAAAGCCAATGTGGAGAACAAAGAACTGCTGTTTTTAGCTTGAACACAAAGGCACCAACAGTTCCCTCTGCTTGCTACCAGCCTGCTTTTACCTCTTGTGCTCGAGGACTTGCAGGACATCAACTGCACAGACAAACTGAAGCCATGAGGTAGTTTTATGAGCAGCCCCCCACGCAGATACTCTAGTTTTACTTCAGGATGGCCCCCCATCTGCCAGGCCCATTTTCCCACGTATTTTAGGAGTGCTTCGTAGCTCCTGCCCCATTGGGCCTGCTGCTCCTTAACAATCCCTAAGGTACCAGGTAGCCCACGGTGGGAGGACAGCACTGAGACAGAAAAACCCATTTATGTGAGGTGACTTTTATCCTATTTTGCGGAGAAGCAGATAGTGGGGTGTAAGGCGACGGCTGAATCCTGAGAGCAACAAACATCCCCTCAGACCCCAACCGCCGCACTTGACGACAGCCTCAAAGCCCGCCTTAGTCCCGCCCATTACCCCTTCTCTCATTCGATTGGCTATTCGCCTCCCACTCCCCGCCAATCCCCGACCGCGCTCCGCAATGCCGCTCCATCCCCTTCCCGCGCCCGCTGCCGCCGGCGCGCGGCGAGGCGCCGCCACGCGGGGGCGGGTCCGGGCGGTGTTAGCCCCGCCCAAGCCCTCCCCTCCCCTAACGGCCGCCCCGTCCGTCAGCCAAGCGGGCTGGCGATTGGCCGGCGTGGGCAGAACCGGGCGGTGTGGCCTCGCCCCGACCTGGGCCGGGGCTGAGGCAATGGCTGGGCCGGCGGCTGTGCGGCCCCGCAAGGTGCGTGTGGGGCGGGGGGATTCCGGAGGGAGTAGGAGCCTCTGTTCCGGTCTGCGGCTGGGTCTCAGCCCTCTCTTGGGGCGCCTCGTTAGGCCCCCGATGTTCTCGGAGGAGGGTGAGGGGGTGTCCCCGCCAGGCGCGGGGCTGGGCGGCCGGGTAACGATTCCTGAAGGGGAATGGGGCCTTCCGGCTCTGGACGCCTTTGCTTTCCTGGGCTTAAGCCCGGCCACCTTCCCCTCAGGGCTCTGACGGCTGATCTGCGTCGATAAGGGGCGTCGCAGTAATCTCTCTGTTCGCGTCTGTGGTTTGTGCTGTGACTTTATTTTTAAAATTCTCAGTGATTAGGCGTGAATTTAGAATTTATTGAGCTTAGTTTTATTCTGCAGTGTATGTTTGTGTGTCAGCCCTTGGCTTTGTCATTAAGTGAATGAATGTATCCGTAGAATGCTGTGGAAATTAACGAAGCTTCACACGGTAAAGAGGTGTTTTGTGCCATGACAACTACAAGATTCAGTCCCTTATAGCAGCAGCGGGCTCTCCCCTCCACCATGGTCTGAGAGCTGTATATTACCTTGAACTGACCTGCCTCAGCAAAAGCTTTAGTGGGCAATGGTCGTCTTCAATTCCATCATGAAAGTCCTTAATGAAAATAAAAGTATATTTCTGTAATCAACAGGCACTGTCTTCTGGAAGACTGACTGGAGCAGCTAAATTAACAAATGGAAGAAAACAGTAAGAGTTTAATCATAAATACTATCTAAGATTGAGTGTACTTGTGAGCATTTGGGAACTTTGTGCTTGTCATACCTCACAACTAGCCCAAAATTCTTTGTATATATCAGAAAGAACTTTTAGCTAAAAGGCAGTATGGCCAGGTTCTAAAGCAGCCCATGAACAGATGAAAACAAGCTGAATAGAAATTTTGCTTGTAGAAAGACAGGCACTCTGACTTTATAAAAGATTGAATTTTTATAGTTGCTGACTATATGCAAGGAGTAAAGAAATTCTCCTTTGACGTAAGCTGTTAATATCTGCTAAATATGTTTGTTGAAGCAATGCAAAGTTTTCAGGAAGAGAAAGATATTTGTTTCTTGATAAAATTAATCTACTTTACTTTGCTATTGTTGAATAAAAGTACTTTTTTCTTCTTTTCATTTTTATTTTGCTGCATATAGGAGGTGAATAAACAGTCAATTTGTCTTTTTCAGGTTTGGCTTAAGAAAAGGATGTCATTCTGATGTGGAGTCTGGGTACTCTCTCTATTCAACTGACTCTGATGATCAGGTAATTAAATGACTTTAACGCAGTCATCTCTGTTATCTAAAGAGAAGAGAAAGTGGGATGCCTTGAATGATAGAAGAAAAACGCATTCATTTAGATGCTACTGCATCTAGACTAGACATAGCTCCAGCAAAGCTAGCAAGAGTGTCTTTACTGCGTCTTGCAGATACATGCACATTGGCTTTGTGTGCAGAGATTTTTACTCTGAAAAATCTCATTAAGGAGCAGGATATATTTGTCAAACACAATTATGCTCTTTATGGACTAGAGCTGACCCTGGCAGAAGCGTAGCTGTATTTTTTAGGTTTTGTGCCAAAAAGATTGAGTTGTACACAGTGCTGTTTTCTGTGTAGTGCTGAGTCAGTTAATTCCAAAATAGAAATAGGCTGTAGCTTAACTGTATGTGGAAATAAGAATAAAAACCACACACATGCAATCACTAAAACTTAATCTGGCAAACGTAATTGCAAAGTAATACATGGGAAATGACATGGTTTTCAGATGACAGAGTGGGGAACACTCACCTCTAAAAGAGAACCTTGATTTACTGAAAGAAAGCAGTGATACTCATTTTCTGACTGCAGTATTCTTTGTGCAGGTTGATACCATTCATAATGGACTTGACCGTTGTGCAGCTTTACTGAAGAATATCTTACAAAATGAGGCTCGAGGTTGTACCTATTGAAAATTCAAGTTATGTTTTTTAGTTTTTTCTAAGACTGTTTTGGTTTGTTTTGTTGACTAGTTTTCTTTCAACTAATGCTAGGAAAGGAGACTATCCATAAACAACTTGGGAAAACAACTTCCATTAAAATGACTTCCAAGCCTTTGCTAACCAAAGGAAATACTTCGAAGAAGAAAGGGTTGAAAAAAACCATCACTCCTGCCCATGTCCGAAAAGAAATTGGTAAGTAAGTGGGCTTTCTTGGGTTTGTTTTTTTCTCAAACATCATTGAGAGACTCCTCAACTTAATGAGATATAACAAGGTTTCAGATAATTGTTGTTTGTTGTATGTTGATCCAGGGCTAGATCCAGAAAAAGATGTAGACATTATTCATTGCTGTTTAGAAACCTTACATGTTTACTGAGCAGTTACTAAAATTGACAAATGTTTGAGCTGCTTGTACACGGAAGAAAGTTGAGTGTGTTTACAAATGCCAACATCACCAAGTTTATCTGGTAGGAAGTGTGGAGGGGAATGATAATACCCGTGCCTCATTTCTCTTGGATGGTGAAGCACTACAGTGTTTGGCCTCTGTTTGGGATATGCAGCTATAAACTGTCCTGGAATTAGGTGTCCAGCCAGGCTTTTCTCAAAGATCAGTTTTGGAAACAGGGAGGTGTTGCTAACTATAAGAACTCAATTGCTAATTCAAGAACTCTAAATTATAAGAACTCAAATGATTTAGTGGCCAGAGCACTTGAATGGAAAGGTAGATGGACTACTCTAGGCTGAGTTCTTCTCAGTTCATATATTTTACTTTTATTAGCATTTCTCCCTCTGTTCACTCCATGTCTTTTGTGCGGTTAGAGACAGGTAGGGGCTGTAGAATTCTAGAAGGTGAGCACGTAGCTGATTATCTTTCCAGCCCTGTAAAGACACGGAGTATTAATTATACTCAGAATAAGAAAATGAAGTTTGGAGAGTGCTTTGGTATAGGTTATTCCAAATGGTCTAAAATCTTATGAAGCTGCTAAGCAGAGATTTTAAGAATCGCATTTTGGAACTGGCCTTCTATAGGATTAAATCTCTCAGCTTCCTTCAAGGACATCAGTCTGTCCAACTGGGTTGGGTTGCTCTGGGGAAAAAAAAAAAAAAAGGAATAATTTGCTAATGAGTAAAAATTAAACTGGAATTTTAGGCTGTAGGATCTTTTGGTTTTCTTTTTCAAAGGAACCTACCAGAGTCTGCCTGACAACATAATAGGTTTGTGTAGGTTGAAAAGACAGACAACTTTAGCGGGATTTTTTCTTTTCTCTATAGTGCCAATATCAAATAGAAAACTTGCCTCATCCACCACACCTTCTACTGAGAAGGAGCTTCCCAGTACAGGACCGAACCAGATGGTTCAGCCAATTCATGTGCCTTGTAGTCAGCACTCTCC
Organism: Scolopax mira; assembly: GCA_004320125.1. Lineage (NCBI taxonomy): Eukaryota > Metazoa > Chordata > Aves > Charadriiformes > Scolopacidae > Scolopax > Scolopax mira. The sequence continues at coordinate 41,044 of BJBW01000317.1, read as the reverse complement.
TGTGACGCAGCAGAAACTCTGTGAGCATGTGCAAACTCAGATGTCTCTGATAACTGGCCAACCACCACACAATAGCAATGAAATTCCAACTCTAATTCCTCTTCCTACCTCAAATAATGGTTGGTAGAACTATTAATGTAGAGCCTGCTATTATAATGTATGAATTTTGCCCAAGGTTGCCCTGATCTAAGAGTGTTATTTTTTCTAGGATGTCAAAACATTACACCTTTTAATTATCGATTACCTACCATTGCATCCCTGCAGCATTCAGCTAATCCCTTATCTACTCAGTCAGTAAGTAAAAGTTCGATTCTGATTATTAATAAACATTTTAAATTTGCACTGCCTACTTATTTATACATTTATTCAAGTGTGTGGGTTTTCTTGAGTTTGTATAATAATTTTTCTTAGAGAAAAAATTAGCATATTTCAACCCTTAGTGATGAACAGAATAAATAATAAGAGAAAATACTGCTCTTTAAAATACATTTAATATAGACAGCAAAAAGTGAAATTAGAGACATTTCAACTGGCTGCTTGTGTCTGCACAGTGAATTCTGTAAAGGACAGCAAACATGGAAGGTACAGGAACTTATTAATTGCTGTTAATAATTATATTCTCAGTAATGCTCATTAGGATCATCAACTAACTCCTGATAAAAAAAAAAAAACAAACCATATCTCATATGTAGGTCTTCCCTGCTAATGATCAAGCTGATTATTTCTTCAGACACTGTGTATTATCTTAGAGCCACATTGTAAAATACTTGTGTATTTCAGGGTATAGACTAGAACTAACAGAGAGTACCAACTGCCACCTTGGTAAATGTGGTCAAGGACTTGCACCTTGAAACTGTAAGATTGTAGATTTACCTTCCATCTGCAGGCAGTCCATGTATAGCTAGTGCTGTCCTTGACTTTTAAGAAATTCATCTACTTAAAATATTGAAAGGTAACAGTGTTGGCTTTTATTTTTTTTCTTCCCTGTTCTGGTCTTATTCAAGGAATGAGTATTCCTAAAGGAAAAATAACCAAAATGCTGTGGAGTCTTTTTTCTTCACAGAACAGCTGAAAAAGAACTGTGCTTTAATGTTGCCAATAATATTTAAGATAAAGATAATCTAATCCAGTTCTACATTTTATTTACTTCTTAATACACAGGAAAATTACACCATCAGTAAGTTGTAGTTGCTTTTATGATTTGCAAAAAAATTATCGAGACTACACTGAATCAGACAAGGGGGGGGTTGTTGGGGTTTTTTTGTTAATATTTAAAAAAGAATCCATGGTTTGTTGTTTTTTTTGTTTAATATCAATATTTTTTATGCAGGATGTTCCTGTAAATGAACATGTGCCAGAGATGGGAGGACCTGTGGTTTGCCCTGTAGTTTCAGCTGCTTCTACTGCTGTGCAAATTCAGTCTGGCACTGCGCTACCTGGTGTGATCCCTTGTACAGCGTCAGGTGCAACAGGTAGCTCTACAGGGCATGCATTCATCCCATCATCTTCTGGCAGAGAAGAGACCCCCAACCATGAGAAACAGATAAAAGAAGCCGATTTGATAAGATGCATACAAGCTCACCTGGCCCTCTTACAGTCACACGACGTGATAAATGGCAGGACTGAACAGAAGCACCATCATCATTGTCCAGCAGAACATAAGGCTTCAAGTAACAAGGAGGAGGAAAATTCTGAAGAACACAGTGAGGACACGGTCAGTGAAGAAGACGAACTGAATGTACTTGATGCAGCCCCAGTGAGAGATACAAACTCTAAGACGAGTTTTGTGAAGAAAGTTCTAAAATCTAGAAAAGAAAGTCCAGAAGAAACAGCCCATAAAGTTAAGACTGTAAAATACCTCCTGGGAGAGCTCAGAGCACTGATAGCAGATCACGGTGAGGACGTTTGTGCAGGAGAGTGATTACATACATACATTACATTACATACGTTAAATGAGCAAGCACTTCAGTTTCTGGTAGTTGTATGTGTCAGATGATATGTGACATCTTAGAGTGGTTTTCCACAACTTCAATAGCTTCATGTTTTACTCTGGAGAAGTAGTAAATCATTTTTTGGAGTATTTTAACGTTATTGTAACAGCTAGAATAAAGATTATTCTCATTTCACATAAAGTGTTTTTCCCTGAGAAAGGAAAGGGAGCAGCGTAGACAGATTGCAACAGCAATCCCACCAAGGTTCATCGGAGAGATGGTAGCTTGTGATTTATCAACATATTCAAGCTTAAGAATTTTAAATAAATAAATGGAGTTAAAGATAAATTTTTCTTGTAAAAAAACCCCAGATACTATTGTATGTACATTGTAGATTGCTTAATTGCATATAAAATATTGCTGTCTTCTTACAGGTATGTGTATTTCTCTCACCTCTTGCAGATGATTCAGAAATGTTGAGGTTGATGAGTGAAGTAGAAGACTGCATATCGTTGCTCCCAGCTGTAGTGGGAAGCACAGATGTACAGACTGACATAGCACTAGCTTTACAGCCTCTCCGAAGTGAAAATGCCCAGCTGCGTAGGTTAGTAACTCGTCAGTGATTCTGTATTTATTGGAAATGCACCTAAAGTGTCTTGAACTGCTCTGTTTTAAATTACGTATTTTAGCATTATTATGGTGTGTCACAGCCCTTTCATTCTTGTCTATGCAGTATTTATATATTAGAAAGCATGTTAGTAAGGCTATATAGTTTAAAAATAAATAATTAACACAGCAAGGCTTCAGATAATACTGTATCTGTTAATACAGTATCAGTTATAGCATTATTGGGCCTTTGTCTAGGTTGGATCAATGTATCTTTCTCTCTGAAAATTGCAGGATGGAGATGGTTACCCTGCTTATATCCTTTTCATAGTGTAAATGCAAAATATCTCATTTCACAGAGTTCTTAAGTACACAACTGGGTAGCACTTCACAGAGGGAAAGATATTTACTGAAACTTGCAAATGGCCTTTTTAATATGGATAGAGAAATATAGGAAAAATGCATTATGAAAACTTTTTTATATTTCTGAAAAATTCCATAACATTTCATTCTCAGTAGCAACTTCTTACCAAACTAATTTAAAATGCAGTGGGTTTGAACTTAACTCTGAACTTTCTGAATTTGTGCTTTTCCACAATTCACATTTAGGAGACTAAGAATATTAAACCAGCAACTCGGGGAACGAGAAAGAAGTGAGAAGGCATCTGGACAGAGCTGCAACTATGAATGTAAAGTACTAATAGAGAATGGTGCTTGTTAGAGACATTTTTGTTACAGCTTTGTTTTAATAGATGCAGGCATATAAATAGTGTGGCCTTTACTGGCAATTGAAATGACTATTGTGGGTCTATTTATGCAATTGTATTTGCGTGGGTTGTTGTGCCTGTTTAGACTGGACATAGTGAGACAGCTCTCAGCTGCCAAGCAGATTATTTTTCCCTATGTGCCTCTTAAAATGAAGGTAACATATTAGATAGTTAAGAAGAAAGCTTGAGGTTTATCTTGCTGCCTCAAAAACCCCTTCTTCTATCTGTAAGCAAAATTCATATTACCAAGAGTATTTAAAATCTTAGTTAGATCTAGAAATTCAAACTGTACTATATAAAACACTTAAAACTTTTTGTGTTTTACTTTTGATAGTAGTTTCTTTGCAGTCTTTGAACATGATGCTCCAGGGTCAATTGAAAGAATCGTTGAAAGGCCTTGAGTCACTGCAGGCTAAAAATGAAGAACTACTTAAAATAATAGAAAGTCAGAAATTAGAAGATAAACGTCTTGCAAAAGCTATTCAAGATAAAGAAGAAGAATTGCTTGAAAATAAACAGCATTATGACATTCAATCCACCAAGCTCAAGATGGGTATGTGTTTTGAATTTGTTTCTTCTTCAATTAGTGCTTTAAACTTAAAAGAAATAATTAGGTAAATTCCTCTTGGCATTATAGAAGTGGAAGAGGCATTAGCGAATGTGAAGAACCTTCAGTTTAAGCTGGAAGCTTCAGAGAAAGAAAATAAGATTTTGGGCATAACATTACGTCAGCGTGATGCAGAAGTTAACAGACTGCGTGAATTAACCAGGTACTATTTGCTACACTAATTTTTCACCTCTTGACACCACTTTTTTCTCTTTTTTGGCATACTTTGGGTTATAGTAATCTTAGTATCTTGGTGGTAAGATGTCGTATAGGCTAAAACCTCTCTTTGTAGCTAATTCTGCTACAGTGGTGTTAAAATTTTGCTAAAACAGAGTTGTGCTCCATGACTTGAGTTGCTGTAAAGTAAAATGCTAGCTGTATAACCTGTGCAAAGCTTTAACTCTTGATAGCAGACCTGCCAATAAGGAGCTCCATGGGAAGTACGTGGACGTGAAAACGTACTGGTATCTCCCTTGAAGCTGTAGAATATGGAAACTAATGCTTAATCTGAATTAAGGAGGTTGTTGGGGTTTTTGTTTCTTAATACGGGTTCAGGAAGAACTTGCAGAGAGATCTGTCTTCAGGACCCACAGCAAGCTCTCCCTGTGTAGTCCTTTCTTTAATTCTACACACATTTGAAGTAGATTATGCCCAGATGTTTAATTATGTATAGAGGGTAGGACTTCTTGGATCAGTGAATGAAGGTGGTGTCACTCATAATTTTTAGAACTATTACTGTGAATTTATTTCATCATGGTCTCTTATGAGGAACATGGTGGCAAGCTGAGATACTTCAGTAGCTTTTTGCACATGCAAAGGATATGGACATAGAATTTATTTGGACATGATGTACACGGGTAGTTAAACTGTTGTCTATGTTGTTCATAGTTGATACTGGTTGGAATGGCAGAGTATATTTATTTAATCAGTGCTTCAGAGTCTTTAGTACTAAGGTTTAGGCACATGGACACACTTCTATGACTATTGTACTGACCACCAGATGGTGGTATAATGATGTCTTATTACATGTGTATGTATATATGCTATATACATAAGCATTTAAGAATACTTTTTTTTGTAGATGTAGCAAACAAAATGAGAGAGTCATTTCTTTTATTATATTTTTTTTATTTAGATGCAATGAATAATTTGGAAAACATTCTCAATGATTTTGATAACTTTCTATGTGCTTTGTAACAGTTTCTTCACATCAATTTATATTATAGTATTCAAAACCGGTGTATCAGGAATAATCTCAAACTTCAGTGAGTTGTGCTGTTTTAATTGTTTTACAGACACAGTTATCTGAAGTAAAGAAAGAAATTCAAGAAACTTTGAATTGGTTCACATTTGTACTATGTGTTATGACAACGTGTAGAAAAAGAATTGTAACTTTGCTGCAGTTTGATAAATCTAATGGCTTGGTTTTATACAGAAGTTGCTAAATAATAGTTAATCTGATTAATCGATCTTACCTTAACAGAACCCTGCAGAGCAGTATGGCCAAGCTTCTGTCTGACCTCACAGTAGATAACACTAGACACAAACGTGAAAAAGGTCTCTCTAAGTCTCTTTTGGAAGACCACGAAAAGCAGATGCAGCCTGATCCATTTCCTGGGAGTACTTCAGTAATGACTTACCTTAAAAAATTAGAGATGGATCATATTTTGCCAGATCCAGAACTTCAATTCTCAAGTAAATGTGGAGAATTAGAGACACGAAATCTAGCTTATGAAAAGTTGGCTGCTGAAGGAAATAAAATAAACAGTACATTCTCAGAAGAAGGAACATCAACTCCTAGAAGACTACAAACCTCACTGAAGCACGATGCAGAAACAATTAGGGATTCTGTGACTTTACTAGATGACCAGAGCAAGTTGGATGAGACTATTTATATTCCATTGACTAGCAGTGCCTCAAAAAAAGAGTTGCCAATCTCTGAAAGAACTGGTGTGCTCTCCCAAAGTAGAGGGGCTTGTAAGATGTTGGACTACCATTGTGAGCTCTCGGACTCTGTGCAGCAGATTGGGTGTGAGATTGCAAAGGATCCAACTACTCTGGGTAAATTAAGTGCTGGGTGCAGTGTGAAAAAGACTATAGAAAACACACTTGAAGTTATGGAGGATAAAATGAAGCCAGAAGGAGCCCAAGTCCAAATGAAGCCCAAAAGCTCTCCAAGAGCTGCTGCAAAAGACTTCACAGGCAAACCAGAACAACCTCAGCCTGGTACATACCCTCGCCTACCGACGCGATTTCCAAAAGAGACTTCTCAGAAAAAAGGCAGTGGAATAGCTGATTTTAGTACCATTTTTTTGGATGATATATCAGGGAAGTCTGAGTGGAGCGCATCCTCTTTCTCAACTTTTACTTCTCGAGATGAAGAGGACTTTAAGAATAGCTTAGCAGCCTTGGATGCCAACATAGCTCGCTTACAAAGAACTCTGCAAAACAGCGTGATGAAACACTGAGTGTGAGGAAACAAGATGAGGTGCACTTATTTGGATTATTTAGGGTTTTCTGAAGTATAGTAACAAGTACAGTCCTGATATGAGTATCTGTATTTTTTGGTACAAAATTACTTATTTCTAGTTGTTTAAATTATGGATGGGATTTGTTCCTCATTAAGCTATGGTGCTGGTCCCTTGATGTATACAACTTGAAATAACTGGTATAAATGCCTTTTCTTTTTAATTATGACTTAAATTTATACTCTTCCATCGCAAAATTAATTCTTAGAACAGCACTTGTGAATTTTTAAGAAATCAGTGTGCTGTTAGTAATACATTTTTTTTATTAAATGATAAAATACACTTACGTGTTTTTACTGTGTGCTTTTTCAGAGTAGTAAATGGATTTTAATCAAGAAGTGGAAGTTTAACTGATAAAAGTGGAGCTGCCATGAACTTAAAGAAGTGTTCTACCTTGACTAGGTAGATCTTGTTAAGTTTTTTGTTTATTTGTTTGTTTAGGAGGAACTTATGCGCGGAAGGCTAAATTAAATGTCCTTGTTTAGTAATTTTTTTTTATTCCCCAGAGAACAGTAGCAGGTACCATAAACAGGGAAGAGGTTCCACAGGTAGAGGCCAGGGAGGAGCTGCCTGCACAGCAGCTCTGCAGGGACGTTGAGAGTTACAATTAGTAAGTCAGGATATGCTGTTCAAAAAAAAAAAAAATAAAATGCAGCCATCATATAGGATTTAGAGTATATGGTAGATCCTATAAAATACATGAAGTAATCTTTTTTCACTCATCACTGGTAAAACTCAATTTTTGGGTTTGAGTATTATGCTTGAAGAGAGAATTCGATTAAGCAGAGAGTCCAGATGAGAGTAAGAAAAGAACCATTAAAAATTCTGTTATTTTCTACAATTCTGTTTTAGATCATAGTTTTTACAGATGCTTGATTTTATCTAACATAAAAGAGCATATAGCACTAGTAGATAAACACAGAATAGCCTGATGGTGAGAAACAGAAGCAGTAACAGGCTTCAGCTATCACAAAGGAGACAAATTAGGCATTAGTGAAAGCTGGCAAACCAGTACAGTTAGTGAAGCACCAGAATATACAGTGTGATGAAGTCATGGAAATGCCACAACTGTTGAGGTGTCAAACATGTATTGAGCCCAAATACAGAGAATCCAGGCTGAGTCACCCAAACCAGCTCTCACAGGAGTAGGAGCAAAGCAGGGAATGATTCCAGTCCGGTTGTGCTCCTTGACAGGGCTTTCCAGATCTCAGTGTCAAAAATTTGCATCATGCAAGTTTTTGAGTTACAGGTACAGAAAGGTGCTGTCATTGCTACCATTCTGTTCCCCTTACACCCGTAGCAGTGCTTGAATGCTCTTTTTCATGACTCACAGGTTTTCTTTGGAAAGGGAACAGCAGCATAAGGACCTGAATTTAAGACTGCTGTTTCTGAGTGTTGCTTATTTTTTTTTCCTAGAAAACATTCCTGTGCTTCCTGGTGCTGAACTTTTCCCTTATGTTTCCGTGTAGGACAAAGGTCTCAAGTTTTACCACTTTGAAGAATTATTTTTTTTCCCATGGATAGTTTCTTGAAGTTAGGACATTCTGCATACGTTGTGAGGGGGAGCAGTTCTGGTGATTATTTTAGTTACTAGTTACAGAGCAATGAAAAGGTATGAAGACAACACATAACTGCAGCAGATGCCAACTGGCACTCCCGCTTTGAAAAAGGAAAGTTAGACTAAATAGTGACTTCAGTGATTTAGAATGCTTTTAAGGCTTGGCTTGGATTTATTATTCTCCATGCTGTTTGTGCTCAGATTCAAAATAAGGTTGATGGTATCAAAAGGAACACTTCTTAATTAAATATTTACAGGCAGTTTCAGTGCAGAAGCAAAGCAAGATTTAAACAATAATTACGGCATGGATTAAAGACAACTAGTGTTTAAAACTCTTGAGAAGGCTCAGAAAAGGCTGGAAGAATACTTATTAGTAGACAAACTAATTAGTTTTGTTCTTGCAGCTGGGACTTAGTCCACTGGAAGGAGGATATTTGTCCTGGCCAAAGCCAGTTCCAGTCTGCATAAAGCACATGTGGTGTCACGATGCCCAAGCACGTTCTTCTTGCATTGAGAGCATTTACGTTCATTTTTCTCACCGGGGGAAGATGTTACTCCATCTTATTTGTGTCTTATTCATCATTATAAATGAATTCTCTCGGAGCACGAGATGACTACTGGAAAACCACTTCGGGGATAATGAGATAAGGCCAGAAGGAGAAGCAGTAAAGAAGAAGAAATAGGAAGCAGGAGTGTTCTTTAACATAGATCTTCATTTTGTACTGAGATATGTCAATCAGAGCTGTAACAACTTTAAATGAAATACAAAATTTCCCATAAATGGGCATTATGAATGTGTGCTGTTGTGAAAGCAAAAGCCAGCAAGATCAAATATGGAAGTCTTTAAAAGGTGGGAAGGGCTTCCAGGATTCTACTCAAGATAAAGATATTGAAACTGTGGAAATCAACATAGCTCTAGTGTTCAGTAAAGCTTAGTAGAAGATAAATAATGATAACATCTCTTACAAACTCATTCTTTTAATATATCGTATGTTATAAATAAAGGAAATTCTAGAGTCTGCACATTTTGACCACTCAAATTGGCATATTCTCAGAAGTACACAGCAAATAAGATCCCAGGTGACTGAGTAAAAAGAAATATTTGTCTTTGGTGCCTAAAACAGCTTAAAAGTTATTGTTACTCGTTCCTGCAATAACGGGTAGAACTCACTGTGGACCAAAGGCAACACCATTGTCAGCACCAGTGCTTGGAAGATTGGAGTATCTCATGCTGCAGCAGGTATTGCTGCTCTTCACTGACCAGGATGAGGGAAGTGCTTGTCCTTGCAGAAGTTGGGAGTTACTGAGATTGATCCTTGTTGCAACCAAGTAGACCTGAGGCCTGTGCCCTCCATGAACTTAGATACATTCCTCTCCACTTAGAAGAAGTTTACAGTCTCATTTAACCCATTGAGCTGCCTGGCTGGATTCCAACACCAAACTTTGTTTCCCCACCAGCCCCGGTTACACTTGCTGAAAACTGTAACTTTATATTTGGAACCACGATGGAATTTTTACCTGAGTAAATCCATCACTCATGCCAAGCACTCCAATTAGACGAATATAATCTTTATAATCTTCAATTGACTTTTGGTTTTGGATATATCCCTACAACAAGGGACAGTTATGATAGGTAGAGGAGTTGAAGTGTATTTGCAACAGGATTCAAGCTCCATTTCTGTTAAGGACACTTTAGGATAGCTTGGAAGAGGCAAGAGAATATGGTAATGACTTGAGCCACAAGTGTCAACTATGCAAGTTATTTTTGTGTTGCAGGTGTAATTTAGCTATTGTTTATAAGGGGGGAGGAAAAAAAAAGGTAATATTTAAATTTAGGTAGATGTATTGTCTCAGAAAACCGTGGACCTCACACAGAGCTAAAGGATCAGAAAGGGCAACCAGCGGTGGTGCCTCAGGTTCTGTAGCCAGGAGATGATGTTTGAAGGAGCAAGGCCAGTGGCAGCATAAAGAGCCATGAGGTAACAGAGACTGTTCAAAAGGGAACCTTCTCCTCCGTGTCTGAAGTCGTGTTCTTCCACACCTGTGGTCATGGAAAAAAAAGTTTAATATTTTCTTCCACTGTATTGTAAGTAGTTATAAAATAAGTTATTTTATACTGTATTTTCAGTATTTACAAAAGTTTAGGATTGACCTATATGATGCCACTTTGAGGAAAGCTCAACTAGTTGGGCTGAGGAGTTTTTATCCCAAGTAGCTGGCTCTCCCTACACCTGAACAAGCAGAGCTTTTCAGCTTGGCCAGCAAAGCTGGTTCAGGTTCTGTCCATCCCTCTCCAAATACATGGGATATATGCAATTTGTATATTCAACACGAAAACATTGTTTTATGTAATAGCTGCTGTGAAACATCTCTCCTGTTCCAAGGATTAGCTTCCAAAGAATAGCTCAGCAGCTGCAACTTCAGTGATCGCAGTCTCCTTTAGACTCTTCTTGTAGCCACAGGGAGAAGTCACAGGAGTTTTATTTTTACAAAGCCCATTTTGTGAAGTTGACATCTGCACTACCCAGTGATGTGGAAAGCAAGGACCCCTCAAAGCATGTTTCACCAAGCTCTTAACAGTCATTTTCCTTTTATGAACCCTTTTTTGTGTGGAAAAGGTAAAAGATCGAACAATACTCCAGAATACTTGAGTTTAATGCACATGTAATTCCCTGCTGTGACTTCTTAAATAATGACAGTCTATAATCCTGGTGGGCTTATAGAACTGGGGGGTGGTGGTAGCTCCCTGCACGTGAGGGATTGCTGTCCTACCACTGTGTCCAGGTTGATCAAAGACTTCTAAGGATCAAAGATGCCTTATTTCCTGAAGTGAGGCCAGTGCTGCAGCTGTGTTTGTAAATTAGCTACCTGGAACACCACTTGTGGTCAAGTGGCAAGATTGTTCAGCTCTGTGTGGAGGGAAAGGTTTTACAGCTCATGCTGCATTTCACAAGATAACAGTGATTGCTACTGGTACCTCAAGTACCTTTCTTAAGTCATTGACTTACACAGGCATCCTTAACACGGGTGAATTTTTTCTCCTTAGAAGGGAAAGAAACATTTCCCTGGTTAGATGAAGGAAAGAGATTAAGGAAAAAAAAATATCATAGGTTTAGTCACTTCAATGGTCTCTCCAAATAAGGCAGAGGAATATTTGATTTCGAATCGACAGGTCTGCACATCTACTGCCCCACCAGAACCTAAAACAAGAGTTGAGAATGTCAAGTCAACTTTGGGGTATTAAAAAGGTGTGACAGACAATTCAGTCCAAACACAGATTTACTCTGTACCTTCCTCCATGGAGCAGACTACCCACATTAATGACCTCCCATTTAAGCTGAGGCAGACCATCTCTTGATAAAGAATAATGCAAACAGTGTTAGAAATGAGTGTCCCAAAATTCAGGGAATTCCGTCAGTAATTTCTTTGCACAACTGACAATTTCTTTGTCAGTTTTCCTTCAGTCACATTCAGGGATATGGAGTACTCTTTAGTTATGTGACCGAGTCAGGGGTTTTGCCTGCAGATCCTTAGGTACAGGGGAGTCAAACAAATAGCAGCTGAGGTCTCATTGCTGATCTTACTTTAGCCTATCTGCTTTTAAGGTGAAATCAAGGATGATGGTTAATTCCATGACTGTTCTTATGGTTTGAGCTGTGGACAGTCAAGAGTCTGACCAGAACAACTTGTTCTCTCTCCCAGCTTTCAGTCAGTATTACGTGTGACCAGGTCTTTCTTCCCCATAAGAATAGTTTACGCTTTTTATTTAAAGGTACACACTTGTGCATATATGTTATATACACACATAAGCTGAGAAATCTTTTTGGCAGAGAAGAAAATAGTTTTCTCAGGTTTTAGTCTCCAGATTTCTCTTAATCTCTGAAAACGGTCTGTTTCTGCAATCTTTAACAGTCCTTACAAGTGTGTTCACTTTAGCTCTTTCCATCTGTTCCTGCAGGGCAGGCGAGGGAAAGGCTACTCTCTCTAAGCAGTCCCACACCTTCAGTTATTGGCAATGCCCTGTTAAAGAGTCCTCAAAGGCTTCCCAGTAAGCTATGGTGCTTCCAAAGCTCGACAGAAATGCTGCAGTCACACGGTGATCTTTTTTGGGAATGAAATCGTACGCAATCAAAATCAACTGTGAATTTGAGATCTACGCAGATGATGTGGTCATACCTCAGTGCATCTTCAGTGATGCCATTCAGTGAATGGTTTCACATGCTGTTTGAGGAGCAAATGCTGAGCTGAACTGAAAACCAAATGCTTTTGGAGGTATGTTTAGTAGGACACAGAGAGGGAGAATACTATCCTATAGGTTCTCCAGTTTTAAATATTTGCCCTGGCCACACAGAAGACTCCACTCACAGTGCACAGCCATGCACCAGCCCCCAGTCATGAAGTGACGCCAGCAGTCACCAGCAATGATACATGCTGGGAAAAAGAAATAAAATCTCCTTTTTGCACACATGTGAACATCCATTACTGAAATTTTTACACTGTGCTCCAAAGACAGAGTGAAAATGGTGCATTACTGACTGGAAAAAGAGCAGCTTAAACTAGCTAAAGTGTAGTGGCCATCTGTGCTACAGTTAATATTATGTGGTTTATAGACCTTTTAAGCATTTGCATGTCTAAAGACTACTTAGAAGTATTATTTCTCTTAAGACTCCTGGTTTTGCCCAAGCCCATGATGAATTCTGGCTACTTTTCTGCTGCAATCATACAGCCAAAACATATATTTTCTTACTGCCTCCTCCCAGATTCTATTCTGTATTTAGAAGCTAGCAGTGATGGTTTTGGACTTGTAATTATGACATTAAGCTAAGTGTAAAATATTTTTGTTGGCATAATCTAGAATATAAATAGCTTTAATATCAGTTTTGGGTTCTCTTTGTTCCCCTAGGGAATGCCAGTTCTCTTACATAGTTAGTCTCAGAACGAAGATCATCCCAACATCCCCCTTGCCCCAGCGCCCCCTTTTCCAAGAAACACAAGCGAAGGAAGGCCAAGAACTTTGCTCTGCCCCCCAAGATTTTCAACAGACAGCACAGAATTATTGCTCTGTGCAGATGTTCCCATACATTCCCTCGACCTTCATCCTCCTCCCCTCCCTCCCGAGATGCCGCAGTTCACCGTGACATTGGGTTCTCTCCAAACACAAACTTTGGTTTGAATTTGAATTTGAAAATTCTTTGTTCAAGGAATTTTTGCCATGGCATTTTTGTGTCTCACACTGAAATTTAAGGATTAGTGATTTTCACCTTGCCTCTGTAACACCAAGCACACCAGGAAATTTGCTACGTAATTCAGCTTTTAAACCATGACCCTCTGTGTGGGAGGGCGGTGGAGCCTCCACATAATTAGTGAAACTGGAGTTTAATTCCTTTCTTAGCAGCCATTGACTAAGGAATGACAAGCCCAGATTCGAGTTTGAAGTGAGTTCTTTCAAAAGCATTTACTCTTTTTATTAAAAAAAGACTATCCATTGTCACTCAATCCAATTTGCTCTGTGTATCATATACTAAGCAAATAGAGGCTTTTGCCTTTTCAAGCTTCCCAGGCGAATTCTTCCTGGGAGCGTTCCTGAATAGGGTCTCGCAACCACTGCTACGCTCTTAAGAAGCCTTTAAGATGCCCCACTTGAAGGAGTCACAAACACTGCTTCCCTCTGCAGGTGTAGGCAGCGATGCCACCTGACACAACAGCCAGCAGTGTGTGTATGGACCGAGGAGTCACAGCCCAGCCCTCTCCACTCACTCTGTGTGAGGAATGCACACTGCATGTTCCCTCACATGCCATCACCATCTTTACTCCAATTCTACCTCTGCCGTCTCATAGCCCGACCCAAACCCATTCAAAAGGGTTAAGATCATCCCCTGGGAAAGCACCGCTGGGAGAGCCTGGCTCAGAGCACATTCCCTCCAGCAGAGCCTCTCGTAGCAGCTGGCTGGGGAAAGGGGAGCAGGAATCGTCACCACCAGACCCGTTGAGGAGCCTCAGACACCCTTCATGCAGACTGTCTCGGGCCATGTACGGAAGAGCTGCTATTGTTAGTGCCACTCAGGAAATATTCTAGGCAGTGTGTAATTGTTTACGCTCAGATTCTTTTATCAATGCTTAATTAACTGCAGTTACAACACATGTTCACCATTAATATTTTAAATTACTGAGATGTTTTTCAAATCTATTCTGTCGGCCTTCTTAGAAACATCCACCAAAGGCTCCAAAACTGATAGGACATAGTCCTGTGCTTGCTAGTCTAGTCCTTGTACTAGACCCTTCTTGCTTAAGGGTCTTCAAGTATGATGCATGACTTCTACATTTTGTGCCCATGACAGTACAAAAGGGAACATTTCTAAAAGTTATCTGATGCTGATTTAATTTTCTTCCTTTGTAAACCTCTCTGGACATTTCTAAAACGTGGTTTACCCAGCTACAACAAAAGCTGTTGTCATCCAGCCATGCTGCAGAAAGTGGTTACTTTGGATTTGGCCACATCTTCCAAATACACTGTTTCATCAGTCATTTCATCCCACAGAAGAAGCCACAATGAGAAACATTTTGCTTCTGAAATCCAGAGACCACTTCTAAAAGTCTAGAAATTTCTACCCCAGTTGGCTTCTTCAGCTTGATCCCCTCTGCCGAAGTAACCGAGCAGCAGTTTAGGAATATACACGTTCCTTTAAATAGGAACATACCTAGCCTAGATGTGCTGAGAGACAGCATTCCTTTAACAGAGACCTGAGAGGACTGCAAATGGAAGTCATTTTACAGTGCCGAGGTTTTGTTGAAAAATCAGCCAGGGCTCCCAAAAGTAGCCAAAAAAACCCAAACCCTTCTCCTTTTAAAGATTACAGGCTTGCAAGAAGATTCATTACTTGGGTCACAAGGCTTGAAGCTGATCATTCTCAGCCTATGCTCTAGACAGTCTGGCTGTGCACTGCGTCTAGTCATTAAAGATTTCATGTTTGTGGTTTTGCAGGATTTCAGTTTCTAAAGGAGTTATTCTGACAATTTAAGGGGACATTGATAGTTTTGTTGTTCCTGTCCACCATTTGCAAATACTGACAATTAAATCACGATTACAATTAATGAATTCTTTCTGAGCATCGTTGCACTTACAGTTGATCAAACCTGGCAACATCATCCCATTAACATTGAGAAGACATTGCATATTTTTTCTGGAGCAGTTGAGCGTTTCTTGGTCTAATCTGTGTGGCTTTATGCTTATATATTAAAGCCTCTCCCTTTCCTTCCTGCCATGCTTCTCTCCTTGCAAAAATCATGTTGTACATGATTCTGCTCCCATCTTCCTTCCAATGCAACCCATACCAGGATAACAGTCTTCCTCGGTTACCCACTGGAGGAAACAAATTCTTACCATAATGGCATCTGAATGTCTGTGGGTAGTTCATTATAAATCGAGGCTCTGACTTTCAGGGACTCTTTATTTCCAAGCCAAGTTCCCCAAAGAACACTCATAAAAGTTTGAGAGCAGTGTAAGCATCTGGGCTTCAAGCCTGTGAAGGCTCGCTGCATCGCCGTTTCGGATCAGGGCTTGTGTTTGTCAGATTATTCAGTGCTTACACTATTTAATAGAGACACTAATAGCTTAAGGGATGCTTTGTCTAAGCTTGTGGTTGTTTTTGTTCTTCCTACTCCATCCATAAGTGATAATAAATTGCATTATTCTAATGCTTCAGTTGCAATGTACTTCCATGGGTATAGAGAATATTAGGACTACTACCAGAGGGGTATCAAGATTTTAATGAAAAGGGATTTTTTTTCCGCAGTCAGGAAAGGTCATCCCAGAATAGGTGAGGAAAAAGGTTTAACTCCATACTCTTTATCTCCCTTTGCTAAGGGCAGCAACTATTTTATCTACAGATAGAGCACAACCAGTGATAATCACTAAAGTCTGTGCAACCCTTATGCGTGTGTTCTGTTGGTTAAACCAGAATTGCTGTGTTACTCTTTTATCATCACTTCCCCCGAGTGATCAGTACCGAGATGACATCTCCCATTCTATTTTTGGCAGGAGAGCACTTCCCATACACAAAAAATGTTAATACAAATGAACAAAGGCTGGAGACTAATAAATGCAGATTTTAGTGTCTGGTGGTCCTGGAAAAAAAAAAAAAAGAGGCAGCTAGCTAGTAAGAAATGCACTCAAATCAGTCATTTATTATAACATTAAAGGGCTGCCTTTGCACAGTCTGAGTCTACTTCCAGTCAGATCAAGGGGTTATACTTATTAGTGAAGCTACTCAGAATCCAAAAAGACATGAAACTGAAGCATGGTTTTTAAAGAGAAAAAAGTCTTTCTTACCCTTTTCAGTTACGCACCAGCTGTACCCCATATCTATTAATAGAAACCCATATTATTTGTATTGAGGAGTTCCTCGAATATTCCCACTTTTTCTGATGAGGCTGAGCAAGGAATTATTGCTAAACTTATTGCTAAATTCCATTTTTCGGCAGGCTTTTCCTTAAGCATTTTCTCCTTCTGTGATTGCATTGTTTGTCTTACAGGGAGTGGCACTCTGCCAGCAATTTTTGATGTGAGAACTGGACGTACCAAACACATTTGCAGGAAATAATGCTTCATTAGTTCTACTACTAACAGGGATATTTGAGGTTTGTCCTATTTATTTTCTTTTCAACTTATTTATGTGTTTTGGGGAAAGATAAGCTTCTTAAAATATGCGCTAGACATCTGGAGAAGGTGTGAGTTGGTGACTGTGACGGGCTTGGTCCCTTAGGAGAAATTCTGATGTAGAGCTGGACCTGCCCTGAGAAAGGTCTTTCTCCTGCATCACTGAGCTCTAATGCTGGACCTGCTGCTGAACCATTAGATTTATATGCAATTTTCCTGAAGAGCTCAAAGCAAAGTGAAGATTGCAATTTTATAAGACAGTAAAATCTTGCTACAATATGACTTTTGAAACTTCGTACTTGTTCTGGAATCATTCTGATCATCTGAAAAGTCATTTAAGCATGAATGAATGCTCTAAAGATTGCAAAGTAAGATAGTACTGCCTATCTAATTAGATGTACCTATCTAGGAATACCATCTCTTCCCTCATTGCTTGAGGAAAGGGCTTGGGCCCAACTTATTAGTGACAGTGAATGGCAATGAAAGTCAAGCTGGGACTAAAAACAGATGAGAGAGAGAGAGAGAATCAGATGAGGTAGGGAGAAAAAATCTTTTGTAGATAAAGGAGGAAAAAACATTCTGCACAATCAACAGCAGCAGACAGCTGGAGGGTTAGATTGTCTGTCTTTCCATTTCCAGGATGGTGGAGTCACTGCAACACCTGAGGGAT
Source organism: Scolopax mira (assembly GCA_004320125.1). Taxonomy (NCBI): domain Eukaryota; kingdom Metazoa; phylum Chordata; class Aves; order Charadriiformes; family Scolopacidae; genus Scolopax; species Scolopax mira. Next base: position 23,721 of record BJBW01000317.1, on the reverse strand, counting down.
AACTTCACGGTTAGATGTCACCACAATTTATATTCTATTACTTTCAGGCTTCTTCTCTGTAATGTCATTTTCAAAGAATTGTTGCTAGAATGCCTTTGTTTTCTGTTTAAGCGTGCCTGGTCCTACGGAGGATTCCGGTTAGCTCTAGCAAGCATGAGGTATGCTGTTTCTTTGGAAACATCAAATCTAATTAAAACGGTAGTGTAGCTATAATGCCCTTGGGTGCCTGCAATCCAAGGCATAGCTGGGATGCTGGGAGATGGGATAATTTCTCATCACTCTGTAAAGGTCAGTCTGGGGACTAGTGGCATCACCTTCCAAAAAACAGAGAAGCCGGACGTTAATAATGCCCTTAAGCAAGGGACAGAAGATAGAGAGATAACCAGTGACATCAGGAAGCCCCATGTTGCCATCATCTAATGGTATTTAATTGCTAATTCGTTAGTGACTGTTTGGCTGCTCCAGCAGGCATAATTTACCCAAAGTGTTGAGTAACTTACTCCCTGTGCTCATGAGTCAGGTTCCAGCCACTATGAAGTTTCCTCCAATACGTTTTCAGGATGTCAGCCCTATAGCAGTGAATGAAGTGCCCAAACCTGGACACAGCACCCTGGAGACAGCCACCTCAGAGGCATAAAGGCAACCCACCCTCCCTTGGCAGTGAGACCACTCCTGCATGGTCAGTATTTCTCCAGACTACTACTTTTATTTTGCGTTTTTATTTTCCGTTGCTGTTCCTTACAATGTTCAGCAAAACTTCTAAGCTGTTTTTTTTTTCATTAGTGGAGCTTCCCAAGCTCCTTTCTACCTCTTGGCAAGATTATTTTATTTTAGATCTACTAATTTATTTTTTCCAAACCTACATTTTCCTTCTTTTATTGCTTTTCAGACCTGCTTCTAGTCACTTTGCAACAATTCTCAATGTACTGTAAATTCAAGATTTAGTTATTTTTCTCTTTTCTCTCCCTCTAAATACTTTTTTTAGGTTAAGTTTGACTCTGCATCAGAGTCTCTATGTTTCCTGTCTTTTAGAGAACTCTCTCAGAGAACTGAGTGCTCCTGTGCAACTAGTTGTAAATCCTGAATCATGAGTTTATAACCTGCATGGCGCTCATGCGATCTATAACAAAGTTAGAGAAATTCTTAACACCCAAACAGGTAGATAATTGTTTTTCTTAATTCTCATAGCCTTTTAGCTTCGATGATACCATAGAATCATACAATCACAGAATAGTTTGGGTTGGAAGGGGCCTTAAAGATCATTGAGTTCCTGATCAATGGGCAGGGACACCTCCCACTAGAGCAGGTCGATCAAAGCCCCATCCAGCCTGGCCTTGAACACCTCCAGGGATGGGGCATCCACAGCTTCTCTGGGCAACCTGTTCCAGTGTCTCACCACCCTCACACTAAAGGATTTCTTCCTGATATCTAATCTAAATCTCTCCTCCTTCAGTTTATAACCATTACCCCTCATCCTATCACTACACTCCCTGAGTGTACACTCCCAATCTCTCCTGTAGGCCCCATGGTAGGAGACATTCAGCTGATATCCCATAGTATTGTACTGGCAGGCAAAATAATGGGACAGCTTGATGTGCTTTTTTTGGTACCATACATAATTTCACAATCCAACTGTCCCTTCCTAATTACCTTCTCTCTAGACTGCACACATGCCCAGCCACATTAAAAGCAGATGATGTTGCTTGCATTAAAAAAAAAAAAAGTGTTAGTCAGCTTTATTGAAGCCAAATGAATTCTGGACAAAGCTGATGCCTCAAATAAAAATTGTATATAAAGAGGAAAGAATAGCAGCTGTAGAGCCTAAAGTCTCAGGTAGAGGTGTTTTAAAAGTTAGTACTTAGGCAGTTTTTTATATATAATAAAGGTTTATAATTCTTTTGCTTATCATGTATTTTTAGATTTATTTGTCATTTTCAACCTACCATTACATCTGCCTTAATGATATTAACTTATTAAAAGCCATAATTTCATGAATAAACTAATTTATTCATGTGCTTACTTATTTAGACATCTAATGAATTATTTTTAAATGTTCTAGAGAAAAAAATCTATTGCACTAAAGCTTGTTAAAGCTTTTATTGCAAGATTTGTTGCAAATCATTTAGCATTTGAATGCCTCTGATGATGAACAGGAGTCCAATCTGAGTCTGAGTCTCTAGCTCATTCTGTTAATTAATTAAGGCCATTTTTCTGTGAAGTCAACATAATTTTTTGTTGTTACGAGGCTAAAAGGCTGCAAACTAAATTCTGTTCTAGAAGATGAGGGATACATATAGAGAAAAGGACAGCATAAATCTCGTAGTTATGAAAGTCTAGTACAAAGAGGCAAAGAATATGTGTCATCAATTATTATTAGAATCTCCATTTAAAAGCAGGGAGCTGAGATATAGAAAGCTGCCCAAATCAAATGGCATTGTAAGTCTGTGGTAAAGAAATCAAAATGTTTCTTGAGGTGCATAGATGTGGTGAAAACATTTCACTTTGATGTGACTAGGCTACCTCTAATTTCCAATTTTCAGGAACATGAGAGACACATTTATATTCCTAATGAACCCATACTCCAGGGTAAAAGCAATATGCGCAACATATGAAGGTATCAAACAGTTCAAGTTGAAAATGAAACTCTGGCAGCAAAACATATATAGATGGAGGGGTTTTTCCTGCCATTTGTTTTGGGGGTTGATTTTGGAGTCTTTTTCAGTAGTTTCTAACCCCAGACAGGGGGGTTTCTAACCCCACCCAGGATGTTTTAGGGTGAACTGAATGCAGTGTTTCAACTGAAGCAAGCATGTTTTCCAACTTATATGTATTCAGAGAAAGATAGCTGATAGGAAGCCCCTCTCCTTTTCATTAAGAAGTAAATTGGTAACTGTTTTTTTTTTTTAATGTCAACAAAAGCATTGGGAATTCCAATTCCAAATCGAGAAATCTGGAGACCGACACTTTCTATTCACATGCGGAAATGTCTGTTCCTCTTCTGTGCTTCTCACCCCAACTAAAAGCTATAGTTTGTCATCAAGGTTGTTCCTCTATTGAAGCACTCATCATTTTTGAGAAGGTGGTCCATGACGGTGCTAAATCAGAACTACAGCAAGATGAATAGTCTAAGCAGTTACCCTATTTAAGAATAATGAAGATGTACCAGAAATACTTACAGATCTCAAAAATACCACACCCTGCTTCATGAAACTATCAAGGTACCTTCCAACAGACATTTTCTGTCTAGAAGCAGGTTACTGAGTGTGGGAGACATACGGAATCTCATTTGTCTCATTTGTTTATATTACTGATAAACAGCCATATCTTACCATAATTCATCTGGGTCTCACACCTTTACTATTGTCTTATTTTGGGCCTGGTTTTATTTCCTCAGCTTTATGGTAGACATTTTGCAACACTCCAGTAGAAACATCTATGCTGATGAAATGACACCAGAGGTCTGGGGATGTAAACAAGCTGTGGTTAGTACATATCTGAAAATTTGGGAAGAGCTTGAAAACAGCATTTGGTGGAAGAATCTGATGGCTACGATATTTCTGCTTTGCTTCGCTCCACTCCCTTATTTCTGTAATTCACCAAAAACATATTTAGCCCTTTGAGCTGTCACAGCCATCAATCTTCAAATATTTCAAGCTCATTCAAAAGAATTGTTTTTTTAAATAATAGAGTTGACATCTGCGTTGCAATGACAACTTAGGCTGTTTTGGAGGACAGAGAGGCAAGCTAGCATCCTTTTTCCTGATTAAGTCTTGGAAAGATCTCAGTCCTCTGCTTAACAATATTGCCTTAGTGCTAAGTATAGTCACACACACATACATATGTATATTTATACATGTATACATCTAGAGGCAAAAGAATCCTACACCCACAATGTTGTTTTTAAAAGACTCTAATATTTTGTTGATCTCTATGGTGGAATAACAGAACATTAGTCACAGTTTTCTGTACCAGAAGCACTTCCAGAAACAAAATCCACAAAGTACACACTTTCATCGGAGTCAAATTCCCGCTCCTCCAGCAAGGATATATACTGGATGTCTTAATGAATGCCAGATACGAAATACCTACCCACAGCTGCCTGCCTTTCCCAGCTAACAGCTTGTGTTGGAGCAGCATCAAAGCTGGCTACAGGCACAGCAAATATACACACCTGCACAGAGTAATTACCGAAGCTAATGCCAGCATGTATTAGCTTCAGTGCTCTTGTGAAAAAAGTATGGATTAACTCACAGCATTCAGCTTATTATAGCTGTCTCACTGCACATCCAGTTTTTATGAGCACTTATAAAGCAATGTCCACCCATGTTCCTTTTTTATTTCTGATGTTTGAGTCCTTCAGCTGTGATATTGGAACGTACTTCAAAGCTACTCCTTTGTCTGCTTTTCTGCTTTTCTCCCTGGTTTTGGTTTGGGTTTTTTTTCATTTCAAACTCAGCATTAGTTTGCAGGTTGATGCTCTTGTCCTGCCACCACACATACACCTAATGATCTATTTGCAACTTTTATATAATATTTAGTTTTGCATGTCTTACTACTGTTTTCTTCCTCGTCATCTGGAACCACCGGGAAGATTGGTTAGCCCTCAAAGACAGTTAGAGATCACTTCTAAAAGTCAAAATGGATCAAAATCAAAATTAATCAGTGATGTCTAATGCATCTAATGAGAACTGCATTAACGGTCTTTATTTTTGATCAGTGTTGTCCTATGCTGGAATAAATCTGGGAACATAGAAAAGAAAAGCTGCTATTTCTGTAACCATTCTTTTGAACCATCCCCAAAACCACTGAAAATTATTTTTAATGTGAAGTTACAATTTATTTTCTGTGAAAGTGGAGTAAAGATAAAAATAAATTTGAGCTCTAATACTCTGCCTGCCCTGTGTATGCCTGGTTTGTCTAGACCGTGAGCAATGAGAACCAGACACCATCTGAAATGTTAATTTAGTTTATTAAGGAAATGAGACTTATATGATTCTGGTATCTGTCTGTGTCCCCTTAATGACTTTTGAGCCCATTGTCTGATTTCAAGCTAATGTGACACAAGTGGGAGAACTACAAGATAGATAATTAAGGTACTACAGGTTTTGTGACAATTAGCAGTTGGATAGAAGAGAGAGCACTATAAATGGCCTTATAGCCTAGTGCAAGAATATACATGCAGTCTAACATCAAGGCTTCCATGTCGTCAAGGTCTCTTGAATTTCCCCTCTGGAGGTCAAAAAAAACCAAAACAACTAGAATCTCAAATTGCAGTTGGTCAAGAAATATACAAATAAACAGCAACCCAAGCTTTATTAATCTGGTGCCCAGAGAATTAGTCTCCTTTTCTCCCAAAACCCAGCAATGCATCCTGTGATGCAGAGGAGGAACTAACACCAGAGCGTGACAGGGACCAGCTTGTCCTGATGCCAGTCTGGGGATCAGCCGCAGAGGCTGGGGTTGGCACCCTGCGGAGCTGGCGGAGCTTGGAACAGACACCAAGCTGCATAAACACTGTGTGTGAAAACAGAGTGTTTACTGTAAGTACTCACTCGGGTTTGGCTGCCAAAATTTTAAGAACTACAAGGACATAAAGCAGCCCGCGACAGAAGTAGTTCTTCTGATGAGAAGTGACTTGAATACCCAATGTTTCACTGCAGAGCAAAGAGATGCCAACTTTGATGTCTGCAGATTCTCAAGACAATAAAGCGATTTTTAAAAGACTCTTCTCCTAGCATGGGTGAAAGGAAGAACCTAGCTGGTATTAAGAAGTTTTGCATGCCCCTGGACTGTAATTCCTAGTGACGCCATACTAGAAGGGCAGTGCTGTGAGCCAGTGCAAGCAGATACAGTCTATTTCACACAGAGGCATGTGGGATGGGTCCAGGAAGATGACCAGAGAAAGACCGGAGAAAAAAGTAGTTGCATTTCTTTTTAGGACTATGTGTATCTCTGGGCTGTTACTCATTTTTTGTGCTGTCTCTCCCTGTTTTCAGCCCAAAAGTTCAGGGACACTCTGAAGTCATTCTGTACTTAGCTTGAGGCTGAACACGTGGCAGAGTCAGCTGCTTTTCATCTACTTTCCTTCTCCTTGGGGAGCCCTGTTCTGCTTCTAGCAGAGCAGGGAGCCCTTTCCTCTGATGATGGAGGAGAAGGTCTAATTCCAGGAATGAAAATTCATCTGTGCATATGCTGATGGTGTTGTGCCAGGCTTGTGGGCACACGAAGTATCTCATTAGCCCCCCAAAAAAGATGTTTCCTAGGTGTTCACATTAAAAATGCAACTCGTCTGCAACAAAAATGTGTCCTCTGCAACAATAGGAGTATAACAATAATTGCTGTGTAGCAAGCTCTGATGGTTGTTATTATCTGGTAGATGGAGCTCACTGATCCCTTTTGCCAGCCACTTGGTGCTTTGGAAGTTGCCTAGACAGGGAGTGATTTTATTTAGAGTATAGTTAATTCACTTTCTATCCATAATGAAAACGAGCTCACCTGCATGCTGCCCTACGTCGTCTTCAACGCACTCTGCTGATGTAACACACCAGATCCAGTGGACCACCTGGAACCCTGTAACCAGAGTTTTTATTCCATCAGTCACGAGAGGGCACTCGTGGAGGAGACTCATTAAACGCGGTCTCCCTCTGGTCTACAGGAGAAATAGCATAGAGTTGGAAATCCCCTCATGCTGTGCAGCTATGACAGACAGCTATACTGTTTAAAGTAATACTTTAGACCTTCTGCCTCTGGTGGTGTAAGATGCTGACAGTTGAAGGATATACTAATTGTGTATTTATGAATAATGAACAGCATCATTGCAATTTACTCATTGTTTTGCAATAGCAAAAAAAAAAGGAAAATGAACTTGTCTTGTGTAGTTCTCTGCAATGCACCCAGATTTTAGGCATCCCTTAATCTTCCTTGAGGAGGGGTTGGAAGAAGCGGGTAGGATGTTCTTGTAGAAAATCTAAGCCAGCACAAATTACCCTTCTGTTTCTTTTTCTTATAAGTTGTATGGGACAGGAAGAAGCCAATATTTGTTTAAAATATATTTTCTCAGCACAAGGCTAGATTATGGAACTCCATGCCCCAGGACACATTGAGATAAAAGAAATAGGGACTCTTTTTCAGGTGTGTAGTAATAGAACAAAGGGTAACAGTTTTAAACTTAAAGAGGGGAGATTGAGTTTAGATATCAGGAAAAAATCCTTTACTGTGAAGATGGTGAGACACTGGAACAGGTTGCCCAGAGAAGCTGTGGATGCCCCATCCCTGGAAGGGTTCAAGGCCAGGCTGGATGGGGCTTTGAGCAACCTGGTCTGGTGGGAGGTGTCGCGGCCCATGGCAGGGGGGTTGGAAATCAATGATCTTCAAGGTGCCTTTCAACTCTAACCATTCTATGGTTCTATGAACTCACATGACTTGAAAGAATCTGAATGTGTCCCTGGACACCAGCAAACAGTGAGTTTTCAAAATTAACACTATTAATTTTAAAAAGATGTTATTTTGTAGCTTAAGTAATCTCTTTTGAGGGAGCTTGTTGTTATGTGTTGTGTATACTGCATGGTGGCTGTTCTTCTCTGGGAAGTAGCAGGGAAGTGGCACAGCACTGTGCTTATGTGGCTGCACTATCATCAGCACCAAGCTAGACTGGCAGTCTCTCTGTCCAGCTCTTTCTTCATATGCCACAGAGGCGAACCCTATAGCCTATAGTATCCCTTATTGAAGCTTGTGCATGGAGCATTCAACCAAAGGCTCTGAGGGAAAAAAAAATACTGATTTGGCACCCCCAGGTTTATAAGGAATCATAGATTTGTTTACTAATTTGTAAAATTTCCCTTGCAGCGACAAAGCTTCTTGTCATGCAAAGTAAGATCAAGTGAGTTCTAGATTTCAAGCAAAGAGAAGCAAATGTTCTCTACTGCTTTTAATTATTATTATTATTACTATTCCTTAAGCATCTGAAATGCTATTTATATCACTACCCATGTGCCAAAGCTCTTAAATAGCTGCTTGATTGTCCTGTGACCAAATGGAGGCCTTCACACTTAGTTCTTTGAGCTCTTTCTCCTCACTCATTCCCAGCAATTTAAGATGTGTATGAATAAAATACACATCTTAAACTGCTTTGGAGAAGGTTGTGTTTAGTAAAGCAAATGGCCTGACTTTGTGCAATCGGTTATTTTTACTGCAGGAGGCCTATGAAGCCCCACTGGGCAAGGTATTTTCATAGGTCTATAAAAGAAAAGACTTTGCTTTGGAAGGAGCTGGGGAACACCTCGTGTCCTCTTTGTGTTACAGCCTAGAAGTGGAGTTTGACTGTGAGTCGCCTCTTTTATCTAGAGTCTATGAGCTCAGATAAGTGGCCAGACCGTAATTTTCTTTGGTCCCAAAACTTTCCTGTAGTTATTTCCTTGCTCGATTTTTCCAAAGACTGTATTGCCATTTACAAAAAGGATTAATTCCTGGCTTCTGCTGGTTGCTGGTAGAGCTGAGGATGCATACACTGCCTTTCAGGGCTACTATGATGGTCTTACTCTTTTTATGAATTATACTGTTTACTGGACAGTTGGGTGTCATTCACTGTACGAGGACAGCTACAGTAGAAGAAGGCATATCTTGGCTTAAAATAAATTAAGCTTCATCTTCTGGCTAAAAAAGAAAAAAAGCTGATTTTTTTAAAAAATATCTTTTAAAGAAAACATTGATCCTGCAAAAGGAAACTGGAGTCCAAAATATAAAGTCGGTGGGAATTTTGCAGGGGGAGGAGTCTCCAGATGGACTTCCAACCTGCTGTCAGGGTTTGAGAACTTACTGTGTCTATGGTAAGTATTTGCTCACTGGCTACAGGCTTTTAAATGCTGTGGTGGGAGAAGTGGATTTGAAGCAAATATATGAAATGTTCATGGTCTTGTGTAATTCTTGGTATGTTGACAGAGCAGTAATGAAAGGCTGTTTCAGCTGACCAGTTGGAATATAGATAGAGAATGTGCATGTGGTAAGGAGATCTGCATTCAATTACCATCCTACCACAGACAAGCTGCAGACAAGACAATTATTCTGTGCCTCAGTTCCCTAATTCTAAAACAATGATATTCCTTTGTCTGACTTGTCTACTTAGATGAGATGCTCCTTAGGGCATCGATTGGCTCTTAAAATGTTCTTTTTTGTTGTTGTTTTATCACTTAATACAAAGCAGCTCTGATTATCTGAGTGCTACTGGAATTCTATTGCTCCTAACTGGAAGAAGTGGTTAATTAGTCATTTGTTATCTCCAAGTTTCATTTTTGTTTCTTTTATCTAATCTTGGCAAAAATGCTTTATTCTTGGAAAACAACATCGCATGGTACTTTTGGAAAATTGTTTAGCACAATGTCTCTTTAATCCCATTCCATCAAAATTCAAGAATGTCGGCAATAGTAGTCCAAATTCCCATACTAGACCCTGCAGGTGATTTTTTTCCTTAGACTAAAAAGATTTTGTTATAAACAAACACACATGACTACTGCTGCAGAGCTGTTGCATTGCCAGGTAGCCCTTCGTACATAAAGATAGGTGGGTGCTTTCAGATTAAATTTGAGATTTATGTCACTGGTCTAGGTGAATTTTAACGCAGTCTCTTGTGCATGTCTGTTATTCCCATTAAAAGTATCACTTTGGCACAGAAGCCACTTGGGCTGACTTAAAAATATTTGACCAGATAACAAGGAGACGTAACAGTCAGTGGAAGCCTTTCCAACTTGGGATATTTAATTAGACCTCATGACTGAGAATTCTTATGATCATCAGGAGATCAACATTCCAACATATTCCTGGTTATGTTTATTAAATATTCCCTTTTTTGGTCCTAAGTGTGAATGTTTGGAAAAATGTTAAGTTAATACAACCCACTTGACTTCACTGGCACATTTTACAAAAAGGAGGAGGAAAAAATGTGGAAGCCACTGAAAACTAAAGGGCTCTTGCTTTGGAGAAAAACAAACTTCAAGCCAACGCTACAAACTGGCTGGAAGCTTTCCACAGTTTTAAAAGGAAAAGACCCTATTGAAGACTCTTTTCACAAAACTCCTTTACTTCTTTTATTCAAAAGAGAAACCAAGCACACTTAACACTGTGTAAAACACTGTTCTTTCAGAGAAGCCAGCTTTATCTTCAAGTCCCAGCTAGTTAATCTGTTCAAACTCATTTTAGCTTAAAGTCTCAGAAATTTGACACACCACAAGGACTTAAAGTTTTTTGTCTAGATGGAATTTGCTGACAATATTCTCAGCTAGGGCAGTGATATAGCAGGATTGGTTTCTCTCATGTTTGGTAAGAAGAAATGTTTTTCTCTCTCAGGGAAAAAGAAGGAAGGAGGACAAGTAAAGAAAACATTCTTTTTCTCTCTAGATCTGCAAAGCATAATAACTACATCTATATGGTATCTTGAGACGCGTGTGCCACACATAAAAGATGTGCAAATAAATAGACTTGTTTTGAAAGTGCCTGGGAAATCCCGTGTGAAGTGTTCCCCTTCACAAGTTGCAAGTGTTCACCTGCTCTACCACAGAAGTTTAGCTATAAATCCAGAAGCCTAGGTATATCTACAGTATAATTGGGATTGGCTACCAAAATGTAGATGGTGAACTATTTATGTGGAACTCCTGCTGTGGGTGGGTTGCAATCCCAAACATGCCCTTGAGCATGGTCAGGCATGTGTTGCATTTCCAGATAACTCTAATATCCTCTTGCATTTCCACTTTTTGAGTTTTTGACAATTGAAACCAGAATTTCCTGGCAAAAACTTTTATTTACAACTGCAATGTTGTTCTCCTATAACTATTGAAGTTACTAATTTGAGCTTTGTCAAATAACAGCTTTATGGCCATGTATTAGGCAACTTTCAAATACACCCTCTCAATTTATCACGTAAGAAATTTATCAGTGTAACAAATCTGTGTTATGTGAGACTTACCTGTAGTTGTTTCTATCACACTGTTCATACCTTTCATTCCCAAGGGTCAGACTGTTTGCATGGAGCTCTTAAGCTTTGTATTTAAAAGGAAATTTTTTTAAAAAAAGGCAAGAATACTGTGTGTCTCTGTAATCATAATCATGCCATAGCCATGTAGCCACTGCCAGTGCTTCTTTCTTTAGGCTAGAAATTGAGATTAGAGACTGAAGGTTGTAATAAAATTAAATTATACTCTTTAGCTAGCTTGGCTGGTCTCTGTACAGAATGGGAATGGGCACTAACTGCATATGTAATGCAAGCTTTCTAGTTCTGGGCTATTACTTGAGCAGAACATAAGCATGGTCTGGTAGAAATGGTTAGTAAGCATATTTTCTGAATTTTTCCAGAGTTTGATTAATCTCAGAAGCTCTCTGTCAATTTGAATTTAGTTCTGCTGAAGTGAGAGCTTCAGGGGAAAAAAGTTGAGTCTTCCACATATGTACAGGTACCATCTGTTTCCATTTCATGAGGAAAAGGGTAAAGCTAATGATGCCATGATGCCAAATGGCAATATTGCCTTCCTATTAATTGTCTTTATATTGATTCATTCATTTGTAGGGTCAATCTAGCCTCAATACCTGTCAGTCAATACCTGTTTCTCAATGCCTTTTTGCATGAGACACAGTAACCATTTCCTTTATCCATCACTTGACTTGCATGGAAACCAACCGTACTCTGCCAGTGGCTTTAATTCAGCAATAGTCAGAAGTATTTAATGTTTTTAATGCTTTACTGTATGAAAGCGGAAGTTCTCTGTCACCACCAGCAGCTTTAGAAAAATGATGGTGCAGAATTTTTGCAGCCCAACCAAATATTTGGTCTGCTAGTCTGAACAGTTTGTTAGTTTGAAACACAAGTTGTACATTTTAGCTGCTATTAAAATCACTGAAATTGCTAGCTTTTCCTTGTTTATGCCACTAGCATATACATTATTCCAACCTCTAAATACAAGAGGATAAAACAGCTGCTGAGTTTCCAAACCTGTAATTTCCCCAACAGCCAAATGCTTACAGCCCTGTTGCCTTTTTCCACCAAACCTAAACATGTAAAGACTCAGATACCTCTGTATGTTACCAGATAAGCATAAACTGCCTATGTGGTCTTTTGCTGACAGATATAATTAATTTTTCTTGCTCCTGAGCTGAGTGAACTAATGCTAGCCTAAGATTACTGTGTCAATGTCAGTACTACATTCTGTCTGACCTTTTGGCTTCCTCCCTCCTTAGGTACTCAATCTCTGCTGCAGGAAATTCACAGGCTTCTCAGTGTTTTCTAAATTCATAGCCAGAAGCAGGATGGGGAATGATAATTTAATCTGTCTGCAGATTTGAGAAGATATTATAGTGGATCACTTTTAGAAGATTATTTTCTAATCTCAAGGGGCTAGAAGCTGCATTGCTTTTTCGAACGAGTGCTTACATTCTGCAAAAAAAGCAGACACCCACATGCCAATAAGAGAAAAAAGAGAACTGCCTCTAGGAAACATGTTGCTTCCCAACAAATTTCTCCCCAGGCATCTGATTTTACCAATTTCCATGCTTAATAATGGGTCATATCAAGAACAAGCCCTATACTTAAGCAATTTCTGGAGCAGAAGTTTAAGTGAGAAAGAAGCACATATAAAAGCGCGCCTTCTGAACATTATCCTGAAAAGAGCCTAAAAGATTTTACAGGAAGATTGCAAGTGAGAGAATGTATCAGGAAGAAAGCACAAGGCAAAAGAAGAGGTTATCTTTACTCCCTTTATGCAGCTCTGCTCCTTGTACTCCTAATCGCCTGATAATCATCTGAACCCTATAGTTCAGCTTCAGTAACTCACTTTTCCAAACACTTCAGCTGGGTAACTTCATCCTTCGTTTGTTTCCTGTGCCTTGCCCTACAGAAGCTCTGTAAACTCTCGGAGGGTTTTGCTGGTTATGGTCCATGGCATGTAAGCTACAAAAATCTAAATGTAGGTCACAATGAGTTGAAATCCTTTAAACACAGGCAGCCGCTGTTTCCTAAACATGTCCCTGGAGCAGCTGCATGAAGGATGTTTACAATTTAAAAAAAACAAACAAAAAACCAACCCTCCAACCAAAAAAACCCCTCAAGCAGCCAATTAAGAATGCACAGGATTACTCTAGCCAGCAGCATTCCTTAAATGTCATATATGAACATTCATTATCTTGGGCTTGATCTGATTTAGGATCAGCACCTCAGGAAGTGGCAGTATTGACTTCTAGCCTCCTAGAGGGCTCCTAGGACACAGGCCCAACTAGAAGTTAAAAGGTCTTAGCAAGGACTCCAAGGGAAAGCTGTGACTGGACACAAAGTGTTACGTCACACTGGTTTCTACTAGGTTGGGAGATCCTCACTTCTTTTTTCCTTCTTGATCTGATTTGTGCAATCATGAAAACAGGAAAAAAAGAGAGAAATATGTAAGCTCTGCTGAGAATGAGTCAATCCCTTGAAACCCAGCAGGGGCACCGTCTGCTCCCCTTATGGATTTCAGTGGCTTTCATCCTGATTCAAGTGTCTCCTACTCCTCCTTCTCAGTTGAAGGCAGATGTGGGTTCATTGGCAAGACCGGGCCTTGTTCTTTGTGAGTGTTTAAGGCCTGAGCAATCATTTTAAATTGAAAGCAGAGACAGTGATGCTATTACAAGATTGTCTAGAGCAGCAATTCCCAACTGGTAAGACATGAGAACATTTACAAGAAAGGAGTTTAATGAAGTCTAGGCTAAAAATCAGCAAAGAAAAGCATAAGCGTGATACAGAGCAGCATCTTCTGGGAGCAAATGCTTAAAAATATTGAGAAGAAAACTCTTACTCAAAATGTGTTGCCAGTATAGACTTTGGTCAGCTGTGACATTGAAAAGGTGAAAACAAGCTAATGCCGGGCTCTGCGTGGGTATATTAGGCTTCCATATTCTTTCTGTATTCTAATGCCAACTAAACATTTGCCTGCATAAAGAAAATTTTCATACAATAAGTGCTTCTCTTCTAAGAGCTTAGGTGCCAATGAGTATATAGCCATTGGATCCTGTGGACGTGCACTGCCATTTGAAAGCAGCCACAGAGAGAGAGTCCCGTGCTTCAGTGGAGATCGAGGGTGTATGTGTAGTTGTTTTGGACTGAAAGGAAACACGTATGAAAGGAAACACATATGTCCAGTCCAGGATATGCCATCACCATACCCTGAGGAGGAAACAGCCTACAAGTAACAGCTTGGCTGCATGTAATTAGCACAGTATCTATGGACAACTGAATGCCAATGCTATGAACGGTGTTACCTGGCACCTGTGAAATAAACTGGTTAATAGCTATCTTTAATATTTATTTGTACCAACTCATAGGTTTATTTTACTTTACAGATATTCTTAAAGTTTCCGTGAAACTCTGTCATGACTTCACAGAAAAGAAAATCTGAAGAGGGACATTCAACAGAGCCAGTGAGAATTGAGGTTATTCAGAATCTCAAAAAATAAAGTAATTTTTGTTTGGGACTCCCAATTCAGTGTTTCAGGCTTAAAAAAAAAATAAATTAAATCTCTTTTATATGTTTTCAGAGTCCCAGATCTTTTAAAACAGTGAAAGCATCTTGTGCTCCTAACAAATAGTTGCTCTAAGGGAATTAGGAGTAAGAAAAGTATCACTGCCAGCAAACAACTTCTTCTTGAAGAGGCAGCAGCAATTCTTCCTGCTTCACTTTGTACTGTGCCTGGAAGAGAATTTCTGCTCACCAGAAGTGAGAGTTAAGATTATTTGAGCGGGTTTGGTTTCCAGCAGCCTTAAATGGAGCTCTAATCTCCTCATTTCTAAAGGAATGGCTACAACTTTTCACGGACTCGTAATGATAACTGCTCTCATCCTTTGCAGAGGCTTGTGCTTCAGTAAGAGAAATGATGTACCAGGCAAAGGCAGCATCTTGTGCTGCCTCATTGTACTCTACTCAGGTTGCAGGACACATCCTCTATCAACAGCTGAAAAATTCACCTCAGGATCAAAATGAAAAACATTGAGGTCTCTGCAAATATAATACTTCCAACATCGCTGCAGCAAAGCACAGCTTTGCTGAAACCTGCTTATCTTGGCCACGTTTTTCTGAGTTGACAGCTGTTGAGTGGAAATGGAGTGTCAGGAGAGAAAGAATTAGAGCCTGGGCTGTGGCTTGCTCATTCACCCCAGAGGTATTTTAGAGCCTGGTGAGAAGGGCAGTTCTCTTCAGCTTGTGCTTTCCCTTTTCTGTAGCAGTTTAGAACTACATTTTAAGATAACTAGCAGTACTTTGATCGCAGCACAGAAGAACACAATTTGACAGAAAGAAAAGGCTTTGTCCATCGAAACTGGGCTTTTGGTGTGTCTATTCCCATGTGGTGTGTTTATGAACTGGCTAGAAATCCATTTCAGTAAAAAGTCAGTTGTTTGGGGTTTTTTAAATGTGTAAATAAAAACTCTTAAAAGTATTAGAGTAAGCTTTAAGGTATCTTTAAGTTTGCAATGTACCTGTATTTCCCTGCCCCTCCCCTTCAGGGTCCCTATTTCAACATTATAACACAGCAGGTTCTAAGGTGTTAGTCTTGAAGAGGATTCAGTGTGTCCCTGCCCCTCATTTGCTCTTCCTTCCACACCACTTTAGCACTTAACACAATTAACTGTAAACGGTTTATTAAACTAAATCCCCTGCCCCAGATTTGGATGTCCCTAGGCAGATGTGCCAGTGCACCAGCCCTAGCCGGGCTTTGGGGGTTGTATAGAGGAGGCAGAGGGCAGCTCTGGGTCCCCTGTGTCACTGGGATCGGGGTGGCAGGTGACAGGGCTGCAGCTCCATAGAGACCCTACAGTCTCCATACATACTGAGATGCACACCCCTGTAACACACCCCTTAGGCATTTTATCCAAACCCCCTACAGACTTTCACATACACCCTCAATGCCCTTCCCTTACATTCAAGCCATACACTCACCCAAGAAAACACACATACATCCTATACACATTTCATACACATCCCATGCAAGACTAAAAACGCACCCCACTTCCCCATACCACCCCCTATGCAGTCCCCATACATACATACACCTCCTGTATCACAGCCACCACATCCCTATGCACTCTTCTATTCGCATGTCATATAGCACCCCTATACGCTCCACACACCCCCAGCTCCATAGACTCCCTGACCCACCACACCTGTGCGAGCCGCACTCCACAGGTGCTGGGCTGACCCGTCCCTCCCCGGGGCCGATGGCTAATAAGGCTCCGAGGCAGTCGCCAGCCCGCCCTGGGGAGGCAGGGAAGGAGTTAAAGGCAGCCGCGCCGACCGCAGTGAGTATCTCCGCCGGGCACCGCTTCCCTCCGGGCTCTGCGCTTCCCCCGCTCCCGCAGCGTGCGGGGCAGCGGCGCCCAGCCCAGCGGCAGGTGGGCTGCGGCCGGAGGCGCCGCTCCGGGGCTGGGGGAGTTTCGGAGGGGGGGTGGCTCCGGTAGCGTTCCGCGGGGCTCTCCCTACCGGCGGAGGGAAGCCCGGGGGCGGGCGGGAGGGAGGGGGTGTACCGGGGCATCCTCCGGCGGAGGGAGGGGCGGAGAAGGAGGAGGGAAACCTGCTTCTCCGGCGGGACGGGGGTAGCCGCGCCGCAGCGGGCCAGCGGAGCGGGCTGCGGGCACATGCCGGGCTTGGAGCATCGCGGCCGCGGGTTTCCTGCCGGCGTCTCAGGCCAGGTCCCGTCCCTTCCCCGGCAAGAGCGTCGGCTGGGCTGCTGCGGGGAGAGCGGCTCACCTCCCCTCCCGGAGCGCCTTAATCCGAGAGCAAGCGAAGCGGGCGGTAAGTGCTTGTCATCTTCTAGGGGTGATTTGCTGCTGTTTTATTGTTTTCTGTCGGCAGGTAGCAAAGAGTTGTTAAGAACAAGCATTTATAGGCTGGGCTGTAATCATCATCTCTTGGGCTCTCCCTTAGACTTCTGAGCCTTTCAGCGATGCAAGGCTGCATCTGTGGAGAGGCCCGTGTTGAGATGTTCCTTTGCTGCACATCTACATCTCTCACGTTTCAGGCAAAATGTATGTGGTTGCTTTTTTCCTTTCAACTTCTGCTGTTCTCAGAGTAATTTGTACCGTGTTGCACAACACAGCGTCTCGGGGAAGGATAAATCCTGGTGATACCACTTAAACACACCGCATAAGGATGAGGGAAGGAGATGAATGCTTAAAATCATCAACTTGGAGGGGAGGAGGAGGAGGTGAAATCGTTTCTCCGCGTGCTGCCTTCACGCTATGGAGCAACAGGCTTTTTGGGATTCTTTGCCATTTAATCCTCTTTCCTGTCTGTGCACATCTGGACTCTGGCCTGGCACTGCTCCCTGCACTCAGCCTGGGAGGCAGCGGCATGGCAGCTTGCAGGGGCTGGAGACTGGGGACAAAAACACAACGAGTCTTTCCCTTCCCTTCCAGTATAAAGATGGGTTTTTTAGCCACAACTCCGTCTTCTGCAGTCAGTCCATAGGAATAGTTGTGCCAGAGTCAAGACGCAGAATCAAAAGTGTTTTGAAGCCTAGATTATGTTGTCTTCAAAGGAGAAATGCAAATACCTGGTTCCACACACCCTGCTTCCAAGGGTTCCCAAGTACTGGACCCTATGGAGGGTGAGCATGGAGTTACATGACATGCAGAAGGTGTGCTCCCCAGTA
Source organism: Scolopax mira (assembly GCA_004320125.1). NCBI lineage: Eukaryota > Metazoa > Chordata > Aves > Charadriiformes > Scolopacidae > Scolopax > Scolopax mira. The sequence continues at coordinate 6,069 of BJBW01000317.1, read as the reverse complement.
AGACTCTCCAAAATGATGCCACCTCTTAGTGGAGGGCTGGAAATAACATTTCTGTCAGTGAAGCTGTAAGGGAAGGAGTAATTCCTCTCACATTTTAAATCCCAAACTGAGCAACTATCTCCCTCCCCCTACTTCCTGCACACATGTCTTTATTATTTTTTCCTAATGACTTGCATTATTATTTGCCAAATATGGTGTGTGTCTTCCTGTGCAACTTTGTATTTGCTGAGATGTTCCTGGAACTAGTCTCTGAGCGTGCGTTGTAGGAGCCTTCTGTTTTTAACCCAGAGTTATATTTGCTAATAACTGTCAGATGGCATGAGTAGTTAATTTCCATCTGGCACATACCCACAGTTTTCTCTGTTTCCTCAAATGTTACTATTCTATAGCTAGTCCCTATGTGCACTCTAGTTTGTAACATAGTGCTCACTATAAACATTTTCATAATACACCTATGATTAGCTCATCCTTAGCATTTTGCATCCTAACCCTACAGGACAAGTGTTTTACCTCCAGCAGTAATTGGATTGACATTGTTGGTCATAGCAGGAGAATATTTGCCACCAGAGGACCCTCAGTAGAAGGAGAGGCAGCATGTCCTGTGCTGGTGTGCAATATATTAATGGTATTTAACCTTTTTAAAGAGACACAAGCAGAAAGAAAATGCCTGGTTTAATACACATCACAGCTAGGGTTCTATACAAATGTGGGAGGCTTGTGCCAGTTAATATCACTGACCCAGTTTTTACTGGTCTTGTAGGGAAATCTTAAAAGGTCTGTTGCAAAGAAAGTTAGAAACCAGATACTTTGCTGTTGCAAGCATCTCTCTATAGCTTTAGTTGCTTTGCTACATGGTGCAAAGGAGGATAAAGGAATGAATCAGTGAAGTTCTGTTGTTTAGCTTTTATAATGCTGAAAGGGAATTTATGAAGTCTGAAATAAGCAGTGATTACGTATTGTCATTGGCTGAAGTTGAATGCAAGAATGCATGATTTTTTACCAGTTTTTGGTCTGGTTTTTGTTCTCCTTGACTTTTCCTTTAAGATCATTAGGACTTCCTCTGGGCAATGATCCTATTTTTACAGTCAATCAAAATCCATACCAATATCCTTACGCAGGCCAAATACACTGTATTAGAAACACTGTAAACCAACAGCTACAAATTACTTTCAGAGCCCTCCTAAAACAAAATGCAGATGCAAATAGAGTTCAGAGCTGCTCCAAATGCTGTGCCTGAAAGTTGTGGATGTCTAAATCCAGAAACTGTGCTCAGAAGCTCTATTTGATGGCCATGTAGGGAGATGGCTGAAGTTCTTGGTTAGACTCTGGGGAACTGGGAGCCACAGTCTGTGGTTGGTGGACTCTTCTAGGTAGTTTGGGTTCAGGCCTGAGCATGGGTTGGAAGGGTTCCTGGACTATTTCATCCTGTTCTTACACAAAGACTCGTCTCCTCTCCTTAAACTTGTTGAGTTCACGCTAAAACATGCCACAGTTTTTTCCTTTTCCTGTGTTTAGAGCAGCACTCAATAGCTTTTCCAAACATTACTCCACAGGTATGAGTTTAGGAGGTAATAAAAGGAATATTTTTTTTTTCCTTGGTTGATTAATACTATCTTCTCTATTTGATACTAAATTATTCATTTTTAACTTCCCTATGGAAGCTAGGATGTTCTTTTTCTCATTGCTGTAGAAACACGTTGCTACACCTGTTGCAGCAGACTTTTAAAAACTTTTTGTGAGTCTGAATAACAGCAGTGGCATCCACTGTTCCAGACAGGATCTTAGCATGACTTTCACAGCTGCCTTCATTCCCTTCACTGATGGAAATTCTTTCGCAATGTACATTAGGATTATATATGCTGTTTGGATTTCAGCACTGCATGCAAAGAAGATAGGATTCTTCTATAGTGCTGAAAACAATTCAGTAGCGAAGCCACATGGATCCAGGTAGGATGGACTCTGAACTCTTTTTTTAAATTTATCACAGCGTCAAATGTCATCCATCATGTCTGTAATTACATTATGGGCTTTGCTGAAATTTGGGTCTTTCCTGAGCAATTATAAAGGGTCTGTTGAATGTGCTGCAGCAAGCTCTGTCTCTAATAATGTCTTCATTAAGCCTCACTACAAACGGAAGAGTATACTAATTGCTAGACTAACATGTCATCTGGCTCCATGAACAAGCTACTGAATGTTAACTTAGGAATAGAAATTTAAAAGGATCATTTGCAACCTGCACATGAAAGAAATACCAACATGAAATGAAAGGACATTTCTACCTCTGCTGTTGTTGCTGTTGCTATTAAAGCTGGTATAGGATTCCAGTTTAATTTTCCTGGGAATCTTGACTAATTTCATAAACTTTTTTTGCCTCTGAAGTTTCAGCAGCTGCTCCCTATATAAAAGCTAGAAATCACTGGTTCTCCTTCAGTAAGAATGAAAGGAGAATTGAGCTCTATAGAAATGAGGAGATTAGAGCTCCATGAGGCATATACCCATTTAATGCTGCTGGAAACCAAACCCGCTCAAATAATCTTAACTCTCACTTCTGGTGAGCAGAAATTCTAGGGGGGAAAAAATTCCCTTGGTGACTTATTAACAAAAGCTTTTCAGGTTTACTGGGATTTATCATGTGAGCCTAATCTAGCTTTTGTTCATCCAGTGGCAGGCTTTAAGATTTAAAAAGGTCTGCAGAAACTACTCCCCCAAACGCCTTATTTAATTAAAGAGGCTTGGTGCATTATTTACCTTTGAGTCTTCCATTTATGTGGGAACAATGACTTGGGGTTAACATATTGTAAAATATTTGGGAATGCTGCATTGCAAGCAGTGGCAGGGAAAAGAAACAGAAATTCTGCCTATACCTTCTAATTTACACTAACCTATATGGGTTCACTCAATGTCTGGAAATGACACTACTCCTACATAAATACTAAACTATAAATAAAGATGTTTAACAATAAATTTCCCTGCCTCTGTAGTGTTAAAAGAGCCTGGATGCAAGTCAGTCTGCCTTTGCTTCTGTGGGAGCTCTCCAAAGTCACTGGATGTGCAGATCGGGCCTTGTGCATGCTGATATTTTATATATTTTATTTTGGTAGTTCAGCAAAGACAGACTGGCAGCTGTAGTTCTTTCACTGGCTCCCCCACTTTCTTCTCCTCCCCCACTCCATTCATTGATGTAGCTGTGAGCATCGAGTTGCAGATAAAATGACTTCTGAGAGAGCAACGGGATGCAGCTCTTGCCAAAGGCAATTAAGTACTTAGGATTACAGCGTGCTTTACAAAGTGTGTTCTTGCTGAATCCCTTTCCTCTTCTGCTTGCTGGCACAAAGCAGTTTCTTGGCACTTACTTTTGTTATAACAAGTCTGAGCATTGCTAAACTTCACTAAGTCTGTCAGCTCTTAAGTCCAGCAAGCTGCAGTGTCTTATGTTATGAGGACAGCCTTGCTGGCGATTCTTTGGTAAGAGTCAGCTTGACCTCATCACCTTTGCAGTAATTGGATTAAATTCACTCACTTGTCCAAAACATGGCCAGCTGATGGCATATTAATTATTCAGACTGGCATGCCATTCTACCTGCACAAGATTCTTGGTGCCAAAAGTATTTTTTAGGGCTTGGGGTGCTATAGGATACAGAACTGTCACTGAGGGATGTCTTAACTTATTTTCTTCATCAAGAAAGTATTAAAACAGACCATACATTCTTTTTGAAAATAGAAGATATAACCCTTGGGAGGAGGAAGAGATGTGGTAGTTGCTAGTCATGTGCATCGCTTGCTCTTTTTTTCTTGTGAAATGTGATAAATTGCTGAGAGTCCACAGGTGGTCTGAAGCTGAGGACATCCTGGCTGAGGAAAGCGAGGGATGGCATGTGCTGTTTTACACATCTACTGCAGTTTTTTTTCTAACTGTTGCAGAGCAGGTTAAGTCCATTACTCTGAATTGCCTTTTTTTACTACTTCTTCTCTTATTCCTCAGCTGTCTTGTGATCTGCAGGATTTGCAGAGTGACAGGACAATATCTGAACAGAAAGATGTGCCCAAAAGGATACCAGAACTGCGTAGTGAAGAATAATCTAATTGCCAAGCCTGTAGTTTCATCCCAAGACCTTTTATATATGTACTAAACCAGTGTAATCCAGCTTTCATCAGGAAAAACTGCTAAGCAGCAATAATTACTGTATTAATTGTTAACCTCAGCAAAATATTAAAGGATGAGTGGATAAAGGGGAGACAAAGGACCGAGTTGAAAATACTCTTACAAAGAAGATTGGGATTTGAGTGGCTGGAGGGAGACACAGTTGTACTTGGTCTGCTATAGACACTTTCTGAGATGTTCTGAATAATGAAAGGATCCCTGTTTTGTGAGTTAGCTGTTCTTATCTGCTTGGACGTGTTGCAAGTTTCCTGTTTGCTTCTAAGGCCTATCGGAGTTGTATTTTGCAGGCAGCATGAGTAAAAGGAACTAGAGCTACCAGTTCTTAGTTCTGATCAGGACATTATTGCATTTTATTTCAAGATGATGCTGTTTTCTGAAGTGCTGTAAACTGATGGATACTCATGGTACAAAACAATACCTGACAGATAAACAAGGTGAGACAGGGCTGTGAGATCTTCCATATCTACTAAGTGACTGTCACAATTCCATTTATTGTGTAAACATACATTGCAAATAGCAGCAAGGATGGCTGCTTTAATACCACATTATAAAACGTACTTAGCTATGTACTAGTATTTTCTGCAGTGTTAAGTCTTATGAAGGTCCTTGTCTCAAGCAAATAAATATATCATTCCACTAATTCCTTACAATGATGCAAACAGCTTGTTAAATATTGAAGCTAGACCTTTTATCATTCATATGTTTTATTTTGTCATGTATTTGGAATCAGTGTAACTTCAAAAAAAAAATCACTCATCTCTCCTGAGCAAGGAACAAGTCTGACTGGGCAAAGAAAAAGTGTGAGGATGTGAGGACATCTTCTGTAAGAAGCACTCACAGAGTCTAGGTCAGGGAATCACTGTGTGAATGGTCTTACACTATTGAATATATCAAAAGGAAAGTTACAAAACAGAAGCAGTAACCAGACTGTGTTTAAAATACACAGGAAAGAGAAAGTTGTCAAAAATGGACTGTTTTACTCAGTTTGTTTACCTTGAATATTTTATGATCGTAA
>BJBW01000316.1:85310-110062 GCA_004320125.1 Scolopax mira | reverse complement strand
AGATGGGACCGATGAGAACATGGTCCTGGGTCAGATTCTTCCCTGCCTTGCACCTTCCTGCAGCCCAGAGGAGAGCCCAGCTCCTGCCCTGCACGCTCAGGGGTGGAGGAGAAGCCACATCTTCAGCCCAGTTCTGTGCTGGGCCCAGGAGGGGGGACTCCTGGGACTTTTGGTGGCTCCAGCATTGTGTCCCTCTCGCAGGCAATGCCGTGGTGCTGGCAGCAACTTTTTACTCTGCCGTCACTGCAGCGGGGGGGGGGTCCTTTGGGGTCCTCCCTGGGCTGTGGCCACAGGGCCATGGTGTGGGTGGGCTTGGGCTTAACAGGGGTGCAGCCTGGGCAGGGGAGCTCTGCTTCCTCCTCCTCCCTCCTCATCTCCTGGCTGCTGGTGTCCTCTGGCTGTGGCGATGTCCCCTCTGCCCCTGTCTGTGCTGCACTGCACCTGCTGAACGCTGCCCGGCCACGGCGGACCCATCACCGCTTGTCAGAGCTGTCACTGTGGGGAACGGGGTGGAGGGAAATGAATTTCTCCTGATGATTCCAACCCAACTCCAAACTCTCTCTTCTTATTCCTCCTGCAGTGACAGCTTAGCCCTCACCGCGCCATCGTGCCCCCTGGGCAGGGAGAAGCATCTCTTGCAACACCTGCGTTGTTGTTCCCCAAAGTGCCCCTTGTGCCTGTTGCCTGGGGACAGCGCTGGGCATTTTGCATGTGGGAGGACCAGAAATGCTGCAGGAAGAAAGAAAAAGAGTGTGTGTGTGTGTGAGTGTGTGTGTGTGCAAACGCAGCGAGAAGCAGTGTGACTTCATCCTCAGAGTGCTGTCTGAGTGTGCAGTTTCTTCTCGTTCCCCACATTGTGAAAAGGCATAATGCTGTCATATTAAAGCACTGGGAGATGTGGGGATGAAAAGCAGCATACAGGACCGTGACAGTCCTGATCAAAGCTTTTTTTTTCTCCATCTGTGTTTGTTTCCCCATGGAAGATAATACTCTGCCTCTTGCTTGTAAATATTTTTTTTAAGATCTAAGTAATTTCCTGATAGATAAACAGTCATGCTTAGCTCTGAAGGATCTCTACTGGCTGCTCTCATTGCATTTGCCAAGACCATGGCACCTGTTTTGAAGTGGTTTTGGGGAGTTGTGTTTGAGTGTAGGGGAGGGACTGTGTCCTGTGGCTTCTGAGGGGAAGGGGCTGACCTGGAAATACTCCAACGCCTCATTTTTCAGGTGAGATCAAGTGTGTTTTGAGATCAGTGCTTTCTGCACAGCCCTTAGAGCTGGGCATCTAAACCCACCAGTTAGTCTTAAGTGAGCTTTACTGGTGGATGGGGGTTCTATATGTTTTATTACGGTTTTACTGAAGTGCTGTGGGATGGTGGGTCCCGTGGGAGATTGGTCCTTCCAGTAGCAACAGGACCATGTATCCAGGATGGTTTTGCTGAATGAAGTGGCCCAAAAGGCAAAGTCATTGTGGGGGTTTTGTTGGCCTGACATGTGTGATGCAGCACACGGGGAGCTCTGCAGAGCATTAGGAGTGTCCCTGTTGGGGGGGAAGGATGGTTCTGGCACTGGATCTCGCTGGAACTTTTAGATTTTTTGCTTTTTCTCTCCCCTGAGTTAACCCTGTGAGCATTGCATGTGGATCTGGCTCTGTGTGAGCTTCCTCAGGGGCTCTAACCAAGACGGGAGGTCGAGTGGCTGCTTTTTGAGCAGAGGCATCAGCAGCATCCCCTGCTCTGCCCCGAGAATGGCTTTCAAGTGCCTGAGAGGCACCAGTGGCTGCAGTCTCTCCCCCCCATTAAATAGGGTTTAGTGTGTTAGAGGGTGAGGAAGGGGAAACAAACATCAGAAACACGTACTTTGAAGCTCATGTCTTCACGCTCTGTTTCCCCAGGAAAAGAGGCTAATACTTGCCAGCAAAGCAACCTGAGGGTGGAGACACGGGCCACACGGGCTTCCAGGGACAGCCTTGCCTGTTGCCTTCTCCTTGCCACCCATGGGGAAGGTCTCACAGAGGGGTCCTGGGCCAGATCCCAGCAGGCAGCTGCCCACATTCCCTGAGCCACCAGCGCTGGCATCCCCAGCCCAGCCCTGGTGAGGTTGGGTTTGCTGAAGGCAGGGTCTCAGATAGGAGCAAGATGTGGGGTGGCAAATTTAAATTTCATCTCTCCCCTCCCCAGGGGAGATGACAAACGAGCTGGTGGTTGTGCTAAAAGCTTTTCTTTCTTTCTTTAAAGAGGTTGCTGGGAGGAAGTGAAGTCACCCACTGACCTTTGTTAATACGCAGCACAAACGAAGCCGGTGCTGCTGGAAGGAAAAGAGACCTCAGTGCAGCCCCTCTGCCCGGAAGGTGTTTACTTCCATTGATATGTCTAATGGGAGTAATTTTCCTGCAGCAGCTACTGAAAATGAAGATGTTTAATCATCCTCTGGATCTGTGTGGAACTTCTTGCAGAGGATTTCTTTAAAATCGCCCTTCTCCTTTTTGCATTCAGGTGAAACAGAAGAGAAGCCGAAATGCCTTTTTGTGAATAGTTTTTCAAGTTGTTACATTTTAATGAATGAAATGAAGGTGTGATCCCTCCCTACTGGATTTTTTTAAAATGCAGGGCAAATCTTTCAATCACCAGGTCTGTGGGGGCTAAGAAAAAGTGGCAAATGACAAAATACCTGCAGAGCAGTGTCTGTGCAGGCACTTGTTTTCAGCAGTGTTTCCCACAGGCTCCCTCTTTAAGCATCAGGAACCAAGGTAGCCAAACTGGTCTGTAGTTACAGCCCCCTCCTCCTACATCCCCACAGATACCCAAAGTAGCTTAAGGGAGTTAGATGTCCAGCACCCACTGAAATGGGAGTTACTGGGGGGAAAATCTTTAAAAGCATCTTAGCAGCTTAGGTTAAGTCCCTTTGATTCTCAACGGAACTTAAGCTCTTAAGAAATGTAGGTGGGTTTGAGCATTTTACCCTTTGTGCCTCGCACCCTTGGGTCCCTGGAGGTCCCTGGCTCAGTGCTGGTTGGAGGAGCCAGAGGAGAGGCTGCTTCTTGCAAATGCTTCTCAGTTGTCTTATTTTTAATAATACCTCTCAAGACCCTGTGCTCAGCACTTCCAAGATGCACACATGTACATGCTTAGAGCTGGAGATCAGGCACTGCGCAAGAATGAATGCTTTACAGGAGCTCTTTTACTGTAAGAATTAATCTTATTCCTGAAATGTGACCATATCTAGCACAAATCTGACCCCACCGGGGGCCATGGCTTCACTTAATTGCATTCTTTAGCAAGGATTGAGGTCTATTAGGTGGCTTGCTTGTGTTGTGGGAGATCCTGTGCCAGAGAATTTAGTGAGGGTTTGCAGTTCTGTGGAGCAGGGCAGGAAAATTGCCATTCTGTTTACTTGTGTGGTGCCAGGAGCTTGGCTGGGTGCTCCCAGACAGGCAGGAGGGATGCAAACCCGCTTCAGAGAGCACAGAGAAGGTAAGCTGGGCACAGGCAGAGGGGAGAGGATGGGTGAGGAAACCCTTGTGATTTGAGCATTCTTCAAAGGAATTCCCACTGGAATTCAGCAATGGCTGGGAAAGGACAAGAACTTTCTTGCAGGGTGGCTGGGTTTCCAGATGTTGCATGTTCTGCATTGTCAGGAGGAATCATGTGGTGGATGAGGGTCTCAGGGTGCCAACCAAGCCCCTGTCCTGGGCTCTCCTTGGTTTCTGCAGGGGAACCAGGTGAGTGTGCATCTTGCTGTCCTGAAAATCCCGCATCCAGGGGGTACCTGCCACACAGCCAGTGCCGTACCTGCTCTGAGGGATGAGTTGCTGGATTGAAGCTGACGTGTCCTAATATCTCTGCCAGCACTTTCTGTCTCCGTCAAGGGCTCGGGAAGCACATTAGCACCGGAGCGGAAGTGTCACCCTCTGGCATCTCCGTCTCTAATCTTGGAGCTGTTGCTGTATCCCCTTTACCAGACCTTATCTATTGGAGCCCATTATATGGCATGAAAAACCGTGCTAGATGTGGGACAAGACCTTCTCTACTGGAGCCCATTATATGGGATAAAAAGCCACACTAGATATGGGAGGGTGGAGCTACCAGGCTCCTCTCCTCGGAGGAGGCAAAATATTTCCCTGACATGCCTGCATTCAGCTCCATCATCAGGGAGACACTGGGGACAGTGCAGCCTCTTGGCTGCTCTGAGCTGTGGAAGATTTCTGGTGACATGTTTGGAGAGCAGTAGAAGCTCAAGGAGATGTTTGATAGCATTTACTGGCGCTGCAGGGGGGGGGGATATTGCTCTGATACAGAAAAACAAGAGTTTCTGAAATGCTGGCTGAGCTAGCATTGTTTATAGTTGGTTTATTTTAATACAGAGAACTAAAATGGTTGGGAGGATGCTTGTTCTCGCCCGATTCCTGCCCTCTCCCCCTCCAGCCTGCTGATGGGAATTAGGAGCTGCATGACTGGAGAAGGGAGAGCCAGCGAACAGCAGCGCGGTTCCATTTGTTGTGCTGGCGTTGATACCACATCCCCAGTTTAATTAACAGTTACCATCATGGCTATTCATAACGTTCCCAGCCTGTGCTCGCCTCTGACGACAACAAAAGAAGCCCCAACCCCTTGTTCTGCACCCTGGAACCCTGTGAGAACCCCCTGTTAAATCTGGCTGGTGCTTCTGTGTGTTTCTCTGAGTGCGTCTAGAACAAACATTTGAAGAGATTCCCAGTGGTATAATCCAGATTTTTTCTCTTTTTGTGAGAGTGTCGGTATTTATGCTCAGTTTTCACAAACCTGCCCCGAGTCATGGTGGATCCAGACTAGCAGAGAGCACACAGCAGAGGCTTTGTAATCCTCAAAGTGTGAGTCCAAAGCTTCTCTCTCAAAAGTTGCTCTGTGGGCCCGAGTACATATGGGGACTTCTTGTTTATCCTGGCTTTCCTTTTAATTCTCTACAGTTCAGCCTTGGAGAGTTAATGGGACAGAAAAAGACTAAAATGCCTCTTCACACTGCCTGTCCCAATGGCCTCGTACCCTGATGTGTATCAGAAAGCTTAAGCAACCTCACTATCCCCTTAGTCCTTTTAAAGCCTTTGATCGCTGTACAATATCTCCTACCTGGCTTTCCTCCAAAAGGTGATAAACCCCGGGTTTGATTTTTAATTGGGGTAACGGATAGCAGGAAGGCATCTCACCAGATCTGAGAGCATCCTTCACACAGCTCTGGCCCATTATTCTGGTGCTCAGAGTCTGTCTGATGGAGGAACCTCTTAGCCCCCGACCCCGCGAGGAGGTTGTGCTGCAGTTTTTACTCTATTTTCATCCCTTCTGGGGCAAAGCTCGTCTCTGTCACTGAAGGGAGCCTTTACCAGTATTGACACACAGGGCTGGGGGTAGTTGCTAAGAATACAGCTCCCTTAATGCCATTCCAGCTTTGTGAAGGGATCAGGATGATGCTGTAAGCTCCCTTTGGAGCCAGGAGATGTGTCTCCATGGAAATGTGCTGGCAAGGGGAGCAGGCTGGTCCCGAGCCCGCTCTCCACTGCTGGGCTAATGTGCTGGTGCTGTCCTGCAGCCACGTTCCGGCAGGAGAAGACCTCTCCCCCCTCCTTTGTTGGTTGTGTGTTTGCCTCCTGTGTCTTTTTGGTCCCTGGATAAGCTGCGGTACCCTCCGCTTCAGGATATTTCTCTTCCAGTTTGATGTTAGCTCAGGTCGCTCTGTTGCAGGTGGGGAAACTGAGGCAGCGAGCAGGGCAGGGGCTCTGAGACCTGCAGAATAGCTGCTGTAATCCCAGCCATGGTTAGGAGAAGCCTAGGAGGTTTATCATGCTTTTGCCTCCCAAGAGGGGCTCTGGGATGCCTACTCTGTTTCCAGGTTCAGGCTTGCTGTGCTGGGGTGAGCTCTGCCTGCACAGATCCTGCCTGGGTGGAGTAGAAATCCCTCCCCCAGCTGCAAGGATCCTCAGCAAACAAAAGGGGACACAGGGGAGACATCTCCTGCTTCATCTTCCCTCTTGCGGGGTTTTATTTTTCCCCCTTTCTGGATTTTTTTTTTTTGTGTGTGTGAGGTTTGGGTTTTTCTTCGTCCAGCCCTGTGCTTTTGTGGGAAAATCGCCCTTTAAGAGGGTCCCTGGGCCCTGTCGGGTCAGATCCCTTCACACCTCATTGCTCCTGCTCTGCTCGGGCCAGAGCTGCCTTTCTCCTGCGCTGAGGAGAGAAGATGGTGGGTGTTCAACTTAAACACGGGCTCTGTGCAGTTGGTGCCTCCCGATCGTGCTGCTGCTTCTTGTGCTGTTCCCTCCCTTTGTGTGAGTTTGTGCACGGAAATCTGCTGGTACCTGCTGAGGCAGGAGCAGGCTGGGCTTCTGTTCCCACCAGTCCATTTGGCGATGGAGTTGGCCAAGACCTTGGTGGCACCAAGGTGAAGGGCTGTCTGGCCTCCTCGTGAGGACCATGCGCAGCCACCGCTTTCCCGGGGCCCCTCTGCCTCTTGGGCTCCATTCAGCTTCTCGCTCCCGCCATGATGTTGGCTTCCTTCCTCCCTCTAAGTGCTCTCCCCTCTCCATTTGTGCATCCACAGGTGCTGACAACGCTGGGGAGACGCTGTGAGTCCTGCTGACCCCGAGCCTTCCCGGCTGGGGCTGAAGGCTGTTGCAGAGGATGAGGATCCTTCCCAGCCCTGGGATGTCTTCGCTGGTCTCCCTCGTGAACCTCCTCTCCATGCTGCTGATAGGCTGCGTAGCAGAAAGTAAGTGACTCTCCTGTCCCCTTTTCTTCACTCACTCCTGGAGAAGGACAGCAGGAACAGGCTCTAGTGCTTCGAGTCAGCAGAATATCTCCTTCTTAGCATTAAAGATTGATTGCGTCTTAATTTCCCAGCATCTTGAGCTTTCCACCAGTGCCTTCCTGTTCTTCCCAGTACTGCTGTAGAGGAATGTTACAGGGCAGATAGGTCCTCACAGTCTGCTTTGGGTCTTGGCTTACCCATAAAGCTGTTAAAGAGCTGGAGAGAAGAGGAGGGAGCTCTTCCCAGAGCCTTCCTCCCCCTCCTCCCAGCCCCATTCACCCATATTGTCCTCTCCTGCTCTTGCCTTTCAGGCGTCTGTCAGACACCAGTGATCGTTGTCCTGTTACTTGCTGGGGCTGGATTCACAACAGCATCCAAAGAAAGAGTATTATGTTTCTTCTTCCCCCTGAGTGAACCAGTTCAAGTTTAACATGGTTTTTATCTTTGCTACCTTTCAATTCTTCCTTTCAAAAATGAAAAGGGGAAGGGAAAAAAAAAAAAAAAGGGAAAATCTTCAGCGGCTTGAATGTAATATTCCTTCAACATGAAGGGTGATCACTCGGGATCAGTGGGGAATAGAATCTTCCAAGCTGATAGAATTATGACTTCTTTTTTTTCCCTCCCCAGCAAAGCTGCTTGAAGCTGGTGAGAGGGCTGCTCTGGTCAGCGTAGCCCTTGACAGCTTTTAACGTAATCACTTTGTTATCAGGGTTTATTAAGATGACGCGGCCACTGGGGATTGACTGGATCCTCGACCTTTTGTTGCTGGGAGAGGGTTTTTTGAGCTTTCTCTCTTCTCCACAGCAGGCGAGTGGGGATAGAGATTTGCCCTTGTCTCACTCCTGAGTTTTGTTCGGTTCAGGCTTAGGCCCTCTTTGCAGGGAGAGACATTGATGTGCAGAAAGATGAGATTTCCTTTTGTTCTTTTTTCATTTAATAAGCCCTGGAAGGGAGCTGGGCTCTGGGAGGTTCACTCTGGGGCTACTTTTTTTGGTGTGTAGCTGTGGGTCAGTCTGTACCTCAGATGGTGCTGCTGGTTCAGAAAGACAGTAGCAGGAACTGGTAGTGCCAATGGTGGTTGGCAGCCAGGAACCTGACATAGCCTTTTGCCCAAGTATTTATTCAAGGTCCTGCTTATTTTCCAGCATCCTGCTTGGATGTTACAGCAGACACACTGTAGGTTCTTGATGAGTGCCCGGGGCAGATGTTAAAGCCAGCTCTGTGTCCCACCTGGGCTCAGGGTGGCCTTGTTGGATATGGGGGTGGGCACTGGTGGTAGGAGGTTGCTGCCTGCCTTGGCTCCTGCAAAAGCAAGGATCTCCATTCCTGGCTCTTTGTGCAGGAGAGTCAGGAGAGATGAGGACACTTACAGTGGAAAATCCAGTTTGGGGCTCCAGAGTCCCAGTCCTGCCACTGGTTTGATGTAACACTCCTGGCCAAATCCCTTTTTCCTCTTGTTTTCAAAGTAAGCAGTGTAGCTTTGAGGGCGCAGATGGTGAGTTCATGTCTGTGCAAGTGTCTCTTTGTATGAGCAAAGCCCTGATTCATCTATTGTAATGTCTCAGTGCTGTGAAAATGGGGTCCTTTTATTCTTAAGTGTACACCAAGCCCCGTGTGCTCCCCGCTGGGAGTGGGTGCTCTGTGGAATCGGGGCTTCTCAAACTCATGGCTCTGTGACTTGAGTTTTTCTGTGGGTTTGGTTTTCCTGGGAAGAAACGAGCATCTTGTCTGTCCCTGTTTTTTTATGGGGTGAGATTTGCTGAGAGATTCCAGCTTTGCTGGGAGATCCCACCTTCTATCTAACTGCAAGAAAGCACTTCTGGTGGAGATGTGCCCTCCTGAGGGGCTGGTGATGCTCAGGCACAGAAGGGACCAGTTGTGTGGCCCAAGCCCTGCTGAAATCTGTCACTGCTCAGCAGACACCTTGCTGCCACCAGCCAAGTTTCTCTTTCTTGTAGTTCTGCAGTGTCCTTGGATCCCGAACTGTGAGGTTTTATGCTTTTTTTTTTTCCCCTCTTGCTGCTCTCAGGTGTGCATACGGGCACTTTGCAGGGCGCAGGACATGGTGTCTGAGCCTGGGCTGCTCTTACCTGCCTGAGGAGCAGATGAAATCAGGCCAGGCATTGTCTCTTTTCCTAAACTGTAGCATCTCCCTGAACCTATTTGCCCTTGGGGATGCTCCCTGTTAGGGGCCAGTGGCTGGACTTTCTCTGCTCCCTCCTATTGATGAGAAGTTTGATCGCTCCTGATTTTGGAGACTGAACTCCTCCCGGAGAGGCCGTAGCATCTGAACCTGTCCCCACTGAGGCACACAAACAGCAAACCAGCTTTGTCTGTCACAACGGCGGGGAGTGTGTGAGGAGCTGTCACTCTGTTCTGACAGTGTCCTCTCCCATCAGATAGCCCTGGGCTCTCTCCCACTGCCTCTCGCATAATCCCTTGGCCGGCATCCATTTGGCTGGCGCTTGCCATGATGCTGACCCCATTTCCTGCCCTAATTCACCAGAGGGGCTGCCAAGGCCTTGCAGCCCCCAGGGAGTGCCCCTGCCACAGTGGGAAGCCCCTACAGCAGGTAGGAAAACCCTTGGGACACCAGATTTTGGAGGGTACCATCTTCCAGGCTTCGCAGGGGAATGGTTCTCCTCGCAGCAAAGCGTGGGGCTGAAAGCTTGAACTGCAATCAAAGGACCATTAAAATACTTCCCTTGTTTCCTAGGCTAATTGATCTCAGTCAGTGATTTAAATCTTTCTATGGCAGGAACATTCTATTTAAAGGAAACTGCTATTTAAATTAAAAAACCAAAGCACCACACTGCTTTCAGCCTGCTGTTCTTCCTTGGGAAGCTGAAGAGGAGAATAATTGAAAGGTACATGGCAAACCTGTTTCTTCTCTTTTTCTTTGGTTGCATATGGACACTTTCTTTGTTTCTTCTGTATGGTCAAGGGCAGCCGTAGAGCTGGAAATTGCTAACTCCATGATTATTTTCAGTGGCCTCTCATTACATGGAATGTATTCTCATTTTGTTAAGGATTGAGCTGGTTGTGGGAGTAACACTAATGGGCATTATTGCGGTGAGTCAGGGGAGCTCCCCCGGGAGCTGTGCCCTGAGGTGCTGCAGGGCCAAGGAGGCAGGTCTCCTGTACCATGGAGCTTATGGACAACCAGATGGCTCAGACAGACAGTTGGGGTCTGGATACAGGTCCAGGGAGGGGAATAGTTTCCCAAATTGCTGGCGTCCTTGGGCTCAGATACAAGCTGTGCTGCTTCCCCGTCATGCCCCCACCCCGAATCATAAACTCTCTGCAGCGAGCACCTTGAAAGCATCTCACAAGACAAGACACAAAGGAGAGGAGGCTCCTCTGGGTGGCTGTCACTGGGCAGGATGTTTTGCTGTTTGGGTTTGACCTCGGCTGGGGGCAGTGGTCAGGTCCTCCTGCCCTCCTCTGCCACCCGAAGGAACAATGTGCCCACTTCAAGTGCTCCTCAGTTGCAGATAAAAAGCCACTTACTGTATAGAAACGTGGTAATTTTTTATAACTGAAACCAGCGTGCTCGCTGTTTTCAAGTGGATTTTTCCCATTGATTAAACCTTTGCATTTTACAATAGTGCTTTGCTAATTGGTACTTTGCATACACAGAAGGCTGGTGTGTGGCTTTCCACCCCAGCAAAGATTTAATAGCAGATGCAGTAGCGAACATTACTTATTACTTAGGTTTCCTTCCTTTTATAAATCATGCTATAGAATGGTTACTAGCACACTCTGAAGTATTACCATAAATAATTAACTCTAAATTGCAATTGACAAAAATAAAAGAATAAAGCCCCTTTTATGATGCATTACCCTGGCTCTCTTCCCTTTTAATTGCCCTTGCTCCCTCGTTAATTTGCAGAAGACAGTAATTCATGCCGGGTGCTCCGTGAGCTGCTGTGCATCCGTGGGGGCTGGCAGCAGATGGCAGCCAGGGTCACCCCACGCGTGGGGAGAGGCTGGAGAACTTGTGGGGTGGGTTGGGAGAGGAGCTCAGCTCCTGTAGGTCCGTGTTCAGGCTGGGAAAGAGTTTTTGGGAGCTGGTGCAGTGAGGAAAGGGGTGTGAAGAGTGTGTGCTCCGTGCCATGAGATGTGAGAGCTGGTGGCTGACTGCACGGCTGGTCTTGCTGAGATCCAGATCACAGCGACTTACTGGTGTATCTGACTCCTCTCCTCTGGATGGTTCCTCCCATGCTCTTACACACAGAGGATTAGCCTCTGCGGCAGAGCTCACTGCTTTTAGCTCTGGAGGTCCTAACTTTGATCTCTTGTTGGCCAAGACAGCAGTTGTCAGATAAGTTGGTAGTAAAAATCAAGAAGACTCCACCTTAGAACTTTGATAGACACATTAAGACAACACTAGTGGGAAGTGAATCTGTCTCCGCTGTGGGAGAACCTGCTCCTTGTGTAAAGTATTGGAGGCTGATTTGTGAAGACGCAGCAGCTCTGTCCTGAGAGAAGGAGGGTGTCAAAATGTGGTGAGGCCGAGTTGCCCCACAGGCAGTTGAGGTACACAATGGTGTATCTGCTGGAAGGTGCTGCAGAAGAATGGTTTCCCCTTGCGGGGCTAGAGGGGCAGGAGAAGTTAGGGCTGACTTTCCAACCCCAAGTCCTTTCCAACCCCATATCATTCTGTGATTCTGTGTGGTCGGTGGGGAGGTGGTGGAGTTTCTGTATGTTGCACATGGTTCCTTCAGTGAGTAGAGTCTAATGGTGTGCAAGAGGAAGCAATATCTGAAATTGCATCCTCCCAGAAGGCAAAGGTCCCTTCCCCCCCCAGCGCCGCTCGTGTCGGGCAAGGAGACACCTTGCTGTCCTTGTTTCTGAATTGCCCTTTCCTTTGTTGCCTTCTCCGTCTGCCAGCTGTGATCCAGCCTGCGGTTACTGAGGGTTCTGGACTAGTTGTTGTCTCACTCAAGGACACTGAATTAAGCTTCTGTGTCACCTTGTTTAAGTGCCTGATTAAATTAAACCTCTCCTGCCTGGATTGAGTGATGTATCACTTTTTTCTTTTTTCTTTTTTTTTTTTGTCTTTTCCTTTTTTGCTCTTTTTTTTAGATAACTCACATTGGTAAGTTTGTGTCTTCTATAGGACCAGGTGAAAAAATTGTCTTTTGAAAGAGCTTCCTCGGGGGCAAGGGGGGGCCATCACATCCCAGGTCTCAGCTGTGCCCCACACTGTGAACGCTTATTAGATGAATCTCTGCTGAGGAGCACCTGGGGACAGCAGCAGCCACGGTGTTTGGCACCCAGTCATGGGTGTCTCCTGGTAAAGGATCTTTTTGCCACCAGAGATTCTTGCTGCTCAGCTTCATTAGATGGCTAAGTTAGGGGAAAAGAGCATCTGTTTGTTGTGTAAACAAGTGGCTTGTGCGAAAATGTCATCTCCGTCCTTTTTGTGATAGAGAACATAGCTGTCTTCACCATACCTGGATGCCAAAACTAGGGTTTTTACTCTGTGGCAGGTTTTCCAGGAAGTCAATACTTACTTCTTTGTCACTTGCCCCTTTGGGTGTGCTTTTCACCCAGCACCTACTGCCAGGAAGGACAGGATCCTTCTGGTATCTCACCAAGACCCTGGGTCACATCAGCCTTTCTTCTGCCTGGCAAGGTCTGTGTGGTGGTGTCTTTTCAAGGCCAGCTCAATACGAATCTCCTGGGTCACTAAAGGGACTCTGTGAGGGTATTCCCACCCTTTCTGTGACCTGGCAGCCCCACCAGAATTCTTAGAAGGCAAAGCAGAATGTTTTTCAAGGACGCCCGACCAGAGGAATGTCGTTCCTCAGTGTGCGTGGGATGGAATCTGGGCTCGAGTTGGCCTGTGAGACACAGTCTCTGAAGAACAATTTTATTTACTCTGTGCCACTCTTCCCCTCCAGTCAAGGATGTTCTCTTCCAACATAATTGGTCCCAGTTCCCACCTTAGAAAGCTGTGATGTTCCCTGCACTGCAGCTGCCTTTAATTTTTTGGGATTGTTAAAGTTCATGAAAACAGTCACGTTTTATGCCATCTGCTGCGTGTGGTGGAGCAAACCATCACACGGGCTGGGTACTGGATCAGGAGTTGGGAGCCTCTCTCTCTGAATGCACCTTCTCAACCCTCCTCCTCTCTTTTTGCTTCCCTAGACTTGCTTTTCTGAGCAAGGTCTCCTCTTGCCATGCCTGTTGTCCGGTGTAATTACTCTCAGTCTTGGTTTGAGGTTCTCACACTGCAAACGCTAAATAGTCAGGTTACGGTTTGGCAGAGGAGCCACCTCTTCCATCCAAGGGCACAGCAGATACCAGCGTGACCAGGGAAGAGATCCCAGCTAGCCCAGACCCGGAGGTTGCCAGGAGAGAGCATTATATTTATATCTTGGACGTCTGCTGCGAAGATTCTGAAAGGGGATATCACAACAGGTTAATGGGAAGGACTGGGGGTTGACCTGCTTTCACAGTAGCGTTGTGTAGAGGATTTTGAGCGTGTCCCAGGGTGTTGCAGACATGAGACATTGCTGCTTCATTCGGGGTGGGTTAAAACCAACATCCCTAGTTTCGTCTGGGATGCACAGAATCGTTTCTGTTGCCTTTTGAGGTCAAGAGGAAAAGCAAAGCTGGAAAAAAGGGGGAAAAAAATAAATAGAAGGAGCTGCCACTGGTTTTGCATTCTACAAAGTTTCTCTGAGTCCTCCAAACCTTTAATTGACTCGGGAGCATAAAATTGAGAAGGGGAGAGAGTGAGAGAGCGTGTGGAGTGGCGCGAGCGATTGAATAATTTATTGTCCTTTGAAGTTGCAAGAGAAATTTCATCTGCCTTGGGGAGTAATTTCTCCCCATTCTGAAAGGGTTTCTCCTTATTTTAAACTAATTCAGAGGATGATAGTTTTGCATTTTGTGCATAATTAATGAGCATAACTCCCCCCTCACTCTCACACAACCTCTAAAGAGTGGTGGGGTGATGAAACTTGGTGGTTTTTTTAATTAATAAAATTAATTTGCCTCTCTCCTCTTCCTTCCTCACCTCCATAAGAATTCATGGATTTATTCATAAAGTAGTCTGAGAGTCCGACACTTACAAATCTTTACCCTGGACTTTGATTTGTTTGAATGAATTTCTAAAAGCCAGTGTAGGTTTTTTTCATTTCAACTATTAAAGGTCACCTTGAGACTGGCTCTCTTGGGATCATCCAGTGATCCAGGAAGGTCCTTCAGCTCTTGTTTGCATGGCCTGTCTGCATGGGTAGGATCTGTTTGCTTTCAAGGGCTTTCTGTGTGGTGGTTTTTCTTCTTGAAGAATGTTATGATAATCCCCTTTCTGTAAGATCTGCTAATTGTGGTTAATTCCAGTAGCTGCCACTTGAGGGACTGCCTTCTCCTGAAAGGTTGCCCTGGTGCCTGAAGGGGCTGCATTACAGCCTTTTGGCATCACATCTCTTGGCAGGTGTCAAACACGAACAGAAACCTGTCCTGCTGAAAAAAAACTCATCTTCCTCAATCACTGTCTTTGACAGAAGGGTTGAAGGGGTCCTTGCTACTGCTTTGCCATGTTTCCATTAGTTTCTTGCTCATGTGGCACACTGTTCTTTGGGCTTGCTTTGAGCTTAACCCAAAGCTGAATTTTTTAGGTTCCCACTGCTGATAGTTCTCAGCACTGTTGTTGGATTCTCACTTTTTTCTTATTTTGTGTTGATGTGCCCACTGCAATCCTGAATGGTGAGTATTGTGGTGCAGAGACAGAAAGTACAATGACTTCTGCGGTAGGAGCCAAAGTTCATAGAATCACAGTCTGGTTTGGTTGGAAGCGACCTTAAAGACCATCCAGTCCCACCCCCTGCCCTGATCAGGGCCACTTCCCACCAGGCCAGGTTGCTCAAAGCCTCGTCCAACCTGGCCTTGATGTTATTGGTATCATACAGGTCATGATTGTTACAGGTTGTGTTCTTCCATTAGCTTTTTTAGAGTTTCATTTCTTGTTTTCAAGATCTCCCATCTTGAGCTCCCTTGACCAGTCCCAGCGCTGTTGAGCGGTACAAGCTCACAGTAACTGTTAAGACCCAGGGTAAGGTGTGTGAATGTTGTATTCCCAAAATCTCCTTTTGTTCCGTGGAAATATGGGCTGAGAAATATGGTTCTTACCAGGGGTTGGATAGGAATGATGTCTCAAGCTTTTGACAATAACTAAAATTCTATGCGGTAAGAACTGTCCCTTGCCCTTTTCCTGTAGACCAGGAAACTTCCTCTCTTTCCTGAAAGAAAGAAGTAGGCTACAGCTTGTAAGTGGAAGTAATACAGCTTTTATTTACAGGAGGAAAAGAGCAGAGTTTTATCAGAGAATATTTTGTTTATCCCATGTGCCTTCCATCCCCAAATGATCCCTGCAGGCATGTGGTAGCTGGCAAATCTTGATGGGGATCATACATCTCCTGTAGTGCTGCAGCCCCTCTGAGCAAGACAGGGGCCCTAGCTCCGTGTTTACATTTTGCAAAGGCCTTTTTCATATTGGAACTGATCTCCCTGATCACATCCTGGGGGCTTCTAGCACTCTGCTTTCTCTGAGAGACCATGAGATGCAGAAGCTTGTAGCGATTTGTTTTCCCCGTTGCTGCTGACTCTGCTGTCACTTTTGGGTGGCTCAGGACCTCTGCCGGGCTATATTAAGATGGCACGGCCCCCTGGGAGTTGGGATCCTTGCTCGTTAAGCTTTTTCTTCTTTCAGGCTTGTCCCATAGGAGGTGATTTTTCATGCTCTGGTATCCCCCATAGATTCTGATTCTTCAATGACTCAAACAGAGCAGCGGAAGTTGAGTCAAGAGCCAAGTTCTTTCTCGCTGTGTCTTTTCTAGGTGGGGGGTGAATTGAGCTTCTTTGGGATGCCAATATCAATGACACGGCTGGAGCAGAAGCTGTCCTAGCAACATGACAAGGGGGGGAAGAGTTTCCTGCCTTAAGCTTCTGGTTGCAAACAATCTGGGATTGCTGTCACAACACTGATGGACAAGTGGCCCTCATTAAGTTCCCAGGATAGCTCCTTGGGTTTCTTGCTCTTGCTCTGCTCAGGGTTATTATGCCTTGTTATAGGACTTGTGGACAAATAAGGAATGAGATGTTGTTACAGTTGATGGAAAGCACTTGTGTACCCCCCGGGGGTCCTGGCCTGCCGTGTTGCTGAGGCTGCGTGTGCTCCTGCTTGCTGGCCCTTCAGCGGCTGGTCCCAGGGCTGCCATCTCACCCGGCAGCATCGCTTGTTTCCATCTGCTCTTGCTGGTCACAAGGAGCATCTTTCTTCCTGGCGTTGCGTTGTGGTGCCAGAAGGTGAATGAGAATCCTCACCCGAGGTCCATCTGTGTTAACACCTACTTGCTCCTTTGCCCCTCGGTGTGATTTGTACCAGGAGGGAGAGTGGAAAGGCTCTGGGTGCAGGCACTAGGCAGAGAGAGGGGGATTTTGTATCCCCAAAGTGCCACTCTCTAGGGCTGGGACCAATCTGTGGCAGTGACAGACACCCTTTGAGCTATGGGGAAAGGTGGATCCTTTCCATACATTCACATGTATGATGGTAGCCTGGAGAATTCCTGCCAAAACTGGGTGACTTCATCCTTGCTGTTGTTCCCATGTGATGAGGAACAGTCCCATCCCTGAAAACGAGCAGTTTAAATAGACCAGAAGGAGGGATTGTGCTTCCCCTCCAGCAGGCAGGATAATGTGGTTTTTCTCACCTTGGGTGTCAGAATTAGGAATAGATCTTTGGTAGCCTTAGTCTCATCCTGCCTCTGCTGCTGCGGTCTTGTACCTCCTCTTCCAAAGGGTTTGGATTGCAAACAGGAGCCTGAAGGCTGCGTGAATGTGCCAGATCCCCAAAATTACAAGCCTCATGGCAAGAACAGCTTGATGTGCACTGGCTGTGATGGGGCTGCTGCTTCATCCTGGCTGAGGGGCTGGTGGGACTGGTGGGACTGCAGCAGAGGCAAGCGTTGGAAAGTTGGGGTTGCTGGACAGCCAGTGTGACAAAGGTGTGTGAAATGTGTTCTTGATCTTTTTCACCTATTTTCTGTTCGTGTTAAATCCCATGCTGGGTTGCATCCTTCACCACTGTCCTTCCTTGTCTGGGGCCTTGCAAGGAGGGAGAGGGAGTGATCTTTCAAGTGACATTCTCTCGTGTCCAACAGGGAAAAGAGCCTGCATTCACCTGTGTATAACCCAGCTTTTCTGAGTCAGGTGGATGAGCAGCAGGGGAATAGCAAGGTGGAAGTATTACACTTCTGAAAAAATGTCCCTGATCTTTTTTTACCCTCCTTTGCCCAACCTTGCCAGTCCCATCTCCCTGAAGGGAGCCAAAAGCTGCTGACAGTAAGAGGAAGTCTCTGTCTGAAGCCTATAATTATCCTGTCTGCCTTCCCAGAAGAGGCCAGTTGGGGAGCGAGTACGCTTCTCTTTCATGGACAAGCCCTGTGTTCTGCTGCCTCCCCAATTACTGCTTAATGGACTTTTTATAATGATAAGACGACTGGGTTGGGGAGAAGTTATTGACGGGGAAATGGAATATAATTCACTCCCTGTTTGTTTTTTCTGTCAGAAAACCCCTCATTTTAATTTTATTTGTGAGGCACTGAGAAACAACTCTTGGAAAAAAAGTACAAGATCTATCAATAAAACCCTGGATTTCAAGGGGACCGGAGTCTCTGCAGAACCTCTCCAAAGGGTGTTTTCAATCTTGGTGAGTGTCTCCATAGAGACCCTCCCCACAGCCTGCATCAGTCCTGCTCCCACTTTGCGGCTCCTCTCATGAAGAAAAATGCACATTATGGAGCCATCTTTTTTGCCTCTACCCCTCTCGCAAGCTCCCCCGCTCCCTAATGCTGCTGCTTTGAAATACGTCCCCATTCCAAACATCACATTCTTGCTCCCCACTCTCCATCTGTCTCAAATTTGGCTGCTCTCTCCTGTTTTCCTCTGCTCCGTGGTTTGTCTCCTCTATCTAATCTTCACTTCCTCGCTCTGGCTCTGAACACCTCCCTCCTCTCCATCTTGCTCCACTTCTCTTGCATTTTCCCTGTTCATCTCTCCTTATCCCCACCAATTTTCCCATCCTTTTTACCCTCTGCTCCCCTCTTCAGCTCCCCTTTACTGGTGTGCAAAGCTGTTCCTCTCCTTCTCCTGGGTTGTCCCCAGTTGCTCAGCGCTCCCATCCCCGTTCCCTCAAATGCAGGACATGCATCTGCTGCATGCAAACACACCACAGCAGCACTCGTGTGTAAAACACGTCTTCCCAAACCAGCAAAGAGACACTTGGGTTATGGCTGGACCCGGATCTCCCATTCCTGGAGAGGTGTTTAGGAGGGGAGATGAAAGCGCTGCCTCCCAGGGCTGTAGCTGTGGGGGTGCCTTCTGCTCCTTCTCCCATAGTGAGCCTGTCAGCAATTGTGGAAAAGGGAGATGGAGTTTCACCAGCTCAGCAGAAAGTTTCAGCCCAAAAACCAAAGGGAAGGGGGAGGAGGAGGAGAAGAGGGGGGTTTGACCCTTTGTGTGCCAGTGGGAATGCCGTTGGATTCCTTGAAGTTAGCACAGGGTAAGAAATAATGGAGAGAAGTCCCTGTTCAAGCTACCAAGCTCCTGCTTGTTGGGAGATTGCAACATTTTTGGGTTTTATCTTCTTTTCTCACCGAGAAGTACATGTGGAAGAAAGTCTCTGAGTGCTGTTTCTACTGATATTTTTTTTTTTTTGTGGCTATTTTCTTCTGTCTGTATTTTTCTTCTGTTTGCATTTAGAGGCTGTAGCTGCGTGCAGTCCCACCAAGGGTGTGGAGTGCTGAACAGG
Organism: Scolopax mira; assembly: GCA_004320125.1. Classification (NCBI taxonomy): domain Eukaryota; kingdom Metazoa; phylum Chordata; class Aves; order Charadriiformes; family Scolopacidae; genus Scolopax; species Scolopax mira. The sequence continues at coordinate 91,464 of BJBW01000316.1, read as the reverse complement.
TCTGTTCCAAATTGCTTGTAGTGTCTAGACCAAGACAGGCAGTTGTGAGAAATGAGGGTTGTCACCTCCGCGCTACATGTGGCAGGCTGAGGTGCAGGGAAGGGTGAGTGCCCAAGGTCAGCCAAACTTGTGTTGGAGCCAGAGATCTGAATCCCGATTATGGGAATCATCTGGAGCCTGGAAGAGCAAATTGGGCTGTGCTAACACTAACGGCAAAATAGCATTGACCGTAAATGGCTTAATGGTCTTGTCTTTTAAGTTTGCTCTTGAAAGGTAGATGTGCATATATACAGAAAAAAAGGGTGAATTTTGGTCTGTCTGTTTTTTTTGAGCTAGGGTAAAAGCTGATGATGGCTAATGTACCCTGAATCTCCTCCAGTAGCATGAGCACGCTCTCACAGTGGGCAGCTCCACAGGGAAAGTCCCCATCCTTGGATGAGTTTAAGAGTCGTTTAGATATGGTTTTGGGTGATATGGTGTAGTGGAGAACTTTGTAGAGTAGGGTAGATGGTTGGACTCGATGGTCTTTTCCAACCTAGATGATTCTATGATTCTATGACATGTCAGGCTCAGCGACACGGGGCGGTTTGTTGAAGGTCGACGGGAGTGCCGAGTCCAGCTTTGGAGTCCTCAACACAGGAAGGATGTGGATCTGTTGGAACGGGTCCAGCGGAGGGCCATGATCAGAGGGATCCTAGGAGGACAGGCTGAGAGAGCTGGGGTTCTTCAGCCTTGAGAAGGCTGTGAGGAGACCTTATAATGGCCTTTCAATATCTGAAGGGAGCTACAGGAGAGCTGGGGAAGGACTCTTTGTCAGGAAGTGCAGTGAAAGGACAAGGGGCAACGGTTTTAAATTGGAAGAGGGGAGATTGAGATTAGATACTACAAAGAAATTCTTTGCTGTGAGGGTGGTGAGACACTGGAACAGGTTGCCCAGGGCAGTCGTGGCTGCCCCATCCCTGGAGGGGTTCAAGGCCAGGCTGGATGGGGCTTTGAGCAGCCTGGTCTGGTGGGAGGTGTCCCTGCCCAGGGCAGGGGAGATGGAACTTGATGATCTTTAAGGTCCCTTCCAACTCTGACCATTCTATGATTCTATGATTCTAATGGTGGTCAGAAGAACGGCTGCTGTACGTGCTGGGGAAGGCTATGATAAGCCGGTCAAACGGCAGGAAAATGGCCTGTCTGCTGTGCTCTTGTTTTTACTTTAGTTTCAGCGGTGGGTCTCAGGTACAGGGGTGAACCCCTGTGTTCCCTGAGGTGGGGATAATGGGTGTTTATTCACTGGCCAAAGAGGAGCTGAAACCCCACACTTGGTGGCAGGGACTGGCAGCACCAGAACTGGAAGCAAAGTCTTTTAAAATACGCAGTTTATAGCTGGACCATAATGGGAGAGTGTGTTGAAAGCTGCTTCTACCCTGTGGCATGGTCTGCGAGGCTAAATGCATCCTTGTCCCTCCATAAACCCACCCGCAGAGCTGGCAGGAGGGACAACCATCTCAATCTGGAGACCAGGCTTACTGGGGACAAGGAAGAAGGATCCATGGTGCAAGCTCGTAACTGTGCTTTTTATTTTTCTCCCCCCTGCACCCTGTTCCCCTTCAGCTGTCAGCTCAGATATGTTAAGCCCATTTGTGCTCCTGCTTCTTGCCCACCCCTCAAACCACCTCTGGGTTCTCCATCCCTTTCTCTGTCTTTGGCTTTTGATGTTTCAGACAGGCATATGGTGGCCGGCCTGTCTCCCTCGCTCCTCGTCCATCACCCACGATTCACCGTGGCAGCACTTCCTGAGGGATATTTGGGTTTAAAGGGTGAGATGTCCCCTCCTTTTCCCCACTTCTATATCTTTCAAGCCTTCCTTGCTGTAAAGCTTCTCTGACTGTTTTGTCATCTGTGTATCATTAGCAAGGAGATGTTGGTTTTGTTTTTTTTTTACATGACTGCATTTGGAGAACTTTCTCTGCTTTGGTTACGCATGAAGGAAGAAAGGAAGGAGAGGGGAGGTAGCAGCATTTTCCTCTTCTGTGAGGAAAGCTGCCTTGGTGTGCAGCTTTGTATGTGGGCTGACATCGTACCATGCTCTGGGGATGAGTAGGAGACCCCATCCCTGTCACCTTGCAGCTTCTTCTCAATGTCTGCGTTAGAATTCGCAAAATCCCAGCAGCGAATGTGCGTCATGTTCCTTCTGAACAGATGCCAGCGCCGCCCTGTGTTTCTTTAGGCCTGTGCTTTGGAAAGTGAAGCCAACTGGAGGTTGTTGGCACAGGGGTGACCAGGGGTGACCAGGAGGGCCCCATCAGCTGCCCTGAGAGCAGTCGGGGAGGTCAGGGCAGACGGTGTGTGTGCTGACCATCTTTGTGGATGCCATTACGGAGCCCACGGGATGGAGAGTGAATAAGTGTCTCTTCCTTACAGCCCGTGGCAACCCTCCAGCTTGTCGCTTGCCCCGGCTGTTGCTTTTGGGAAGTGTGTAGGTGGTGTGCAGAAGAGAAAGGTTCAGTTGGACTTGATGGCTTTCCATGAAGCTGTAGAGAAGAATCGCAGGTATACACAGCAGCCATCCGGTCTTTTCAACCTTCTCTCCAGAGACCCGGACCCTGCAGGAAACCTCTCGTAGTAGGAAAATTCTTTTAAGCTTCAGGTTTTTCCATTCCTGTTTTGATAATGCAAAAAGGCAGGTTCTGCTACTTTGTAAGCTGAAAAAGAGGAAAAAGGAAAATCTCTTGTGACCACTGGAGGTAGGTGGAACTCAATCTTTCCAAGACTGACTTTCTTTCAACTACCCATGAGGGGAAATTGATGAAGTCATAATAAAAATCTCCTGGACTGCAAGTGTGTCATCTGGAAAATGCCTATCTCTGATTTGTATTTATTTCTTTAAAACCGAGGTCCTACAGTCTTGGCCGATGAGGGGAAACACATAAGCCCCTCTGAGTGGGCTGATAGTGCTTGGCTTTCACATGGCACTTTGTTCCTGCTTTTGGAGCCTTTCAAAGCAATTTGCAGAGCTGAAGGCTGATTTCTAACTCTGTGTTTCCCTGGCAGTGGCAGTCCTGGGCAGCACGTAGGAATTTGTGTCAGCTCTGTATCATCCCCACCTCTCCTGCAATAGCGCTGGCTTTCCCTTCCCCAGAGGGGAGAGGGCTGTTCTGCAATTGGCGTGGGCTGGAGTGACAAGTGCTGCACTGATTTTAAAATCAACAATTTAGCTTTGATTTTTCACCAGTTTTTCCAAGTGAGTAGCAAAATCTAATAGATTGATAGGGATTTTTGTTTGGTTTCTTGTCTTTTGTCTCTCGCTGTCTAAGAGCTTGTTGTAGGCAGTTCAGCGTTGCAGGGAGCTCAGGAAAGAGCAACTCAGCTTCCCTCTTACCACTCACTGAGTCAACAGAGGTCCCCAAAAAGGGATGCTGAGCAATGATGCCAGGTTCACTAATTTTTGGAGCACCATCCCTTTCTTCAGTACAGAAATAGAACCTCTTTTTTCTCCTCAGCTGTGCTGTCATCATACCGCTTGCACCCGCTTAAATGTGTATGTGGCATTAAGGATTATTAGGGGCTTTTATTTTAAGAAATGAACTTGCATCGATAAACTGTTCTTAAAAGCCCTGGATGTTTTTGGCTGTGCCTTCAGAATTGACTTTTGCAAACTCTTCAGATATTGAACTGAGGAGAAGAGAGGAAGGAAGTCAGATTGCAGGCAGAGGGAGCATTTATATTTTAGCCTCAAGCAAAGTCTTGGTTTTGCCTTTCTCAGATGGAAGACAGATTCCCCAGTGCCAGTACCTCCAGTAGGACTTGCTTGATAACCTTTAGCTGTAACATTGCAAAGCAGACTTTGACCTCTAAATATAGATTTGGATATTTATAAATCCGATGCTTTGTACACACAGCATTCGGTGGGACGTAAACAGCTCCAGCAAATTGTATTTACCTCCAGCATGGAACCAAATGCTTGATTGCATCACATGAGCTTGCTCAGTGGCTTTTATTTATATACTGCTGGCTACACCAGGCAGGGAAGGGAGGAATGCTTCCTTTTGTCTTTCGACCCCTAAAAGACCCTGGAGACATCTCTCTAGCTTCCATTTGCCCTCTTTTGAGCTCTTTGGTAGGCTGTTTACATCTTATTTTATAGAGTTTGAGTATATACACATAAATATACACATTTCAGAGTCATGTGGTCTGCTTCTCTCAAGAATAACAGACGGCAACTTTATGATCTGAGTGATTTTATTTGAACACAGCTGTGGCCTTGTGATTTAAATATTTCAATAAATTTTAAACTAACTAGATGAGAGGAAACTGTGCAGGGAAAACAGGTTAGAGCACGGAAGGAGGATTCCCTGAGGGCAGAGGCAATATGGGCTCTGCACGAACGCTCCTGGTCTCATCCTCCTCTCATCAGAAGGCTCTTGAGACCTTCTTTGGTCAGAAAGTCCATCCCATCATCCTTTCCCCTCCTCACAGACATGCTCTTGAAGGCAGACACAAATGGAAATCAGTGGCAGGGGTTGAGGGAGAGGTGCTGTGAGCTCAAGTGGTGTTCCCTTGGGTCCAGGCTGGCTAAAATGCAGCCCCAGGCTCTGAGTGTGTTTGTTCAGGCATCGCTGCACCTTTGAGCATCTGGTTATGAGAGGAGTTTGAGGAGCTTTTGGCTTCTTCCTTTTAGCAGTGTGAATTCCTTGGGTTTCTCAGACGCCTCGTGATGCAGAGTGGGGAGAAGAGGGGAACTGTAGGAGCAGATGGCAGACTTGGCTGCCATGCTCTTGGTCTTGACAACTGGATTGCTTTGAAGTGATCACAACTTCAGTTTGTTGGGCTGTGTCCTGTCAATTTGCCTGTTCCAAAGGATGGCGTGCCTGTTGCTGTGTAAATGGACCAATGAGGGCCAGGAGAAGGATTTGCAGATAAAAGGTACTACAAGCCAAGGAGGTTTCATGTCCCAGAGCCACTGGCATCAGCCGTTTTCACACCATCATCCTCAAGATCTCCTGTGCTCCATTTATTTCATGGTCCTTCCAGCTTTTGCTGGCTATATTGCTATAAATCTCCCCCATTCCTTTGTGTTTCATCCATCTTCTAGGATCTGGCGAGTACAGTTCAGTATTTCTTCATGTTGTTTTCAGCTCTACCAACTTCTGGTGATGATCATTAGATGGGCTTTGGAAAGGCAATTTCACCTGTACAAAACCAGTTTAGAAGTCCACTTTTCAGAAGTAAGAGAGGCTTTGCAACATCATCACATTGAAATCTCTTTGTAGGATCAGGCCCTTAATCATTTTGTGCTGTAAATCTTCTTCATACATAAAATGAAGGTAAAGACTGTTCATCCCTAAAAGGTCAAGGGGTTTAATTTCATCTGGGATCATTAGAGAATAGCAGTGATAATGCTACTGCTAATTACAAACAGTGTTTGTTAGAGTTTGTTTTTTCTTGTGCCAATGACTATGCTTCTTTTTGTCTTAAAGGTCCCCCTGTGTTCATTAAAAAGCCTGTGGACCAGATCGGTGTTTCGGGAGGGGTGGCCTCCTTCGTATGCCAAGCGACTGGAGACCCAAAGCCACGGGTCACCTGGAACAAGAAGGGGAAGAAAGTGAACTCTCAAAGGTTTGAGGTAAGAGATATCCTTGAAATCTGTGTCTGAGTATGTATAAAGAGAGAGAGACTGACCCAAAGCAGCTAACGCTCTTCTTTGGCCATTCTGAGATCTGATAATAAAGGGAGGATGGGAAGGGGAGGAGTTTTAACAGCTGTGTTAGGAGGAGTGAAATGCAGGCTCTTGGCCATGTCAACAGCTGGGTTTGTTCCAAAGCAAGAGAGAACTTGGGTCACTTACGTTATTGAAGTTTTTTCTTTTGTTTTATTGGGTTCTTTTCCTCTCCTGGGATCTAATATAAAGCGGCCTTCTTCCCTCCCTAGGAAACCCCAGCTAAGCTGGTACTTCTTCAGCTTTGTAAATGCACCTTTCGTACCCATCCGTGGCTCGTTATTTTAACCCTGGAGTAAACATTACAGTTGCTGGCAACCAGACCCAAGCAATTGGCATTGTTTACATAGAAATGAGAGTGGAGGAACAAGGACTAGGAGGTCATCCTGTGGAATTTGCTGTGGGACTCAGCCCTGCCAGGCAGCTGTGAGCTGAGAGGAGCTTTGC
>BJBW01000316.1:6068-85232 GCA_004320125.1 Scolopax mira | reverse complement strand
CACACACACTGTTGCCATGGCTTATTCTTTCAGAGCATTTGAGATGCACGTAGTGGTTTTGGTGGGTCAGTGGCCAGGGAGAGGGTTTGGTATGGGACAGTTCTCTGTCACCTTGAGGTCAGTGGAGAGAGACAAGCTGACCATGGCAGTTATATGTAGGAATTGTGGGCCAGCTGCTGAAGTGTGTTTGTTGAGAGTATGTGCTTGTATATACACTGCTGCCTGCTTTAGAAGCAAAAGTGAACCTTCTGCTTGCAACCCAAGGAGGCTTCCTATGTGTATGTCTCTTTTTTCCTTTATCCTCCAGACAATTGAATTTGATGAAAGTGCAGGTGCTGTTTTGAGGATCCAGCCCCTCCGGACTCCCCGGGATGAGAACATTTATGAGTGTGTTGCTCAAAACCCTCATGGGGAGGTCACCGTCCACGCCAAGCTCACCGTCCTCCGAGGTAAAGAGCGTGTCTGCCTCCATGTGTCAGTGTCACAGGGGAGAAGGGACCCTTTGGCTTCTCCTTTCCTTCAGTGGAGGGGGAAGGGTGTCACAAAACACGTGGCCAAGGCCCAAAGTCCTCTTTTTTGCAGTATGTTCTGACCTGTCAGATCTGTTTGCTGTTATTGTCCCAGAGAGTCATAAAATTGCTGTGTAAGAAACAAAGCTAAAACTGAACCACTTTAGGAGATTTGACTGGGTGATGTGCTGAGATTCATTCCAACCTGAATTATCCTATGACTTTCTGATCTTCCCTTCTCTCCAATAAGCGTTCCTTCCCCAGGTTTATAAGCAGGACCAGAAACTCCCCATCATTCTCCTCAAAAAGGTGGCACAATTCATTCAGACACCCAAGAAAACCTTCATTGAAGAATCCCTTAATGGCTGAGGTTAAGATGATTATACATCTGCATGAGCTTTCATGCCATAGGTAGCAACACCAACCTCTTCCCTTGTGCAAGATCCCTATTTTACCCTTTTTCTGGGCATCTTCCCTCTTTCCAGAGGTCATTCACTCCATGCACTGTACAAGAAAAAACAGTTCCCCTCGCCATTTTGTTCTGGTTCTTTTTTTCTACTTGTCCCCACTATAGAGGATGTTTACATGGATGCCTCCTTCGTGTCATCTGTTTGAAATATGCTCCCTGAACTTGATGTGGGGGAGGGAACAATATGCTGTTGCTGTGGATGCCTCTGGATGTTTACTGCTATTACCCTGGAGATCTGTGTAATTGCTGTGTGGAACACTAAGCTAGGCTGCTTGCTAAAACTGGCCTGGTTTAGGGGAAAAGGTGTGTGGGGGTCTCTGTTCAAACCACAGGGCAATGCAAGTGGTGCTGGCAGGAGGGGAGTGCTGGGTAACCCTGAGAGCTCCTCGGCTTGGGAGCAGTGGCTCTTGATGAAGCCATTGGCAGGAGGTGCTATAGAAGATCCAGGGGCTTTTGAATAAGGGAATTTGCAGGAAGAGCCATTATTTCTGCAGTGCACGTCACAGATTTGGGTGCTGCAGGCAAAGCGTGGTCCTCATAAGGGCAAGTGATAGCTCTGCCTGGTCACCAGTTGCCTTTTGTTCAGCAATTTCAGCGTTCTTTCCAAGAGCATCTTAAATCCTTTTGTTTGAACAGACAGTGAGCACATCCCTAACAGTGCAGAGCAAAATTTGTGTGCAAATCCCCAATGTATCAACAGTAAGTAAAGACCAGACATAAAGGGCACATGTCAAAGCCCTTGACCTTCCCTCGTAGCAGGGAATATACCTTCTGCTACCCACCTGGCAGGTTTTGTGCTGCTTGCCTTTAAGCATACGGGCCCATGGTCCAGTCATGCCTGACAGATTTGTGTAGGTGCACTTAAATCTCTGTGTGGCTCCTTTTGCCTGGCATGGCATTTAACCTTCTGTTAGCAGAACGTGGTGGGATGTATCTGTCAGGAGACTGGAACAGCACTTTATGACAAGAGCGTGTCTCGCTGCGGTTATTCCAGAGGGCTGGGAGCTTTATTCTTCACTCCTATTCCCATATATTCCTTGGGAACTGTGATAGTTTGGGAGATGTGCCTCTGCAGTCCTACTCAAAATTTCTGCCCCTTGAATTTAGCTGCAAAAGAAGGCTGTCCTCCAGCTGCTGCCCTCTGGATTCTTAAAACCTTTTTGAGGCTCTCTCTACCAAAAGAAAGCTGCAGTGTATGGGAAATGATGAGCTGAGCTCAGTGTCTGTCCTTAGGGACCCGGATTCTTTGTACATGTCTTTTTGCAGCTTTTCCTTCCGGTCTCAGCATCACACACATGTCAGCCAGAGAGACAGATGACAGAACAGGAGCTCCATCTCCCCTTTGCCTGACTAATTATGCACTTTGCTGATCCCACCAGCACGTTATTGCTGTGTGCTTTGCTCCTGGGTTGTGTTGCTTTCACAAGCACTCCTCTTCTGTTTGCCTAACAGGACCCTGCTTGGGGCCTTTGATAACAGACTGTGCAAGAGCAGGGAGGGAACCCAGTTCATGAAATCTGGGGAAGCAGTAATTAGCTTCAGGCCTGGGCCAAGATGTTGTTGAAGAGCATCAAGGAAGCAGTTTTTATAGTACACCCTCCCCTTCCCTGCTCCGTTGGAGTTACTCCATCCTTAATCTTTCCTTAGCTTTCCCACAGCAGAGATTGTGTCCTTTTTATCTGCATTTTTAAGTGCTGGGAAAGTTAAAAGTACCAAGCACAAATCCACTAATCTCCACAATGACAAAGTCAGCATGCTGGCATCTACTTATCTCTTCTTCCTCCCCGCTCTGCATTCACCCACTCCCCTGTTTGTCTTTATCTTTTCTTGCAAGGCCTCCTACTACTTCCCATCTCTCTTCTCTCACTTTCAGAACTAATATTTAGCATAAAAACGGGGGGCTGCTCCCCGTCTGGGAGATGAATGTGAGCTGTCATTCATGGAAGCTGGTACCTCGGTGGAGTGTAGAGTATGAAAACCTGTTCCCCAGCTCTTAAAAACTGCACAGGATGGGCTTTGTAGTGATTCTGCAGCCTGTTGGCTGTGCTCTTGTTACCAGTTACACCTACTTGTGTGTACCTTCATGCTACACACAGGGATGAACAGTTACAGGATCTCCTCAGCACCAGTGCAGGCAGTTTGATGAACAGAAGAGAAAACCATGATGCAGTCTTCCCTCCTCCTTCCCTCCAGCTGCAGCTGCCGAAGGGATTGAGACTAAACCCCTTCTTGCTTATGCACATGAACTACACTTGGATCAAACCCTGGTAGAAATCCACATGCATGCACTTAAAAACAGGAAGCTGCAAGAGAGGAAACCTTTGGGGGTTTCTGAGAAGCACAGCTTGTGATGGACACCATTCAACTCTACAAAGTCTCTTAACACCAGCCTTGTTGCCTTGTTTGTCCTTCCTGCTCTGCTTCTCAAGGGACCGGAGTTTTGATAGGGCTGCGGAGACTTGCTGTTCTTTCCACAGCTGGCTAGACATAGTGCCTGCAGACCTGGTTCCTGCAGAGCCCAAAAGAAAAGAAAAGAAAAGAAAATGGTTTGGGGAAGCATTTTCTAGTTATTGTTGACTCCAGCTGCTGTCGTTTTTCATTATAATTTAGACTTAAAGGAAGACAGTTGGCACGGGCACCCCAGCTCCCAGTTGGGATGGTTTCTCCAAGCTCCACACTTCCAGGAAAGATAGACATATTTTTATTATTATTATTATTACTTCCTGTATATAGATTACAATTTCCCTCCACTTCTTTAGTAGCCTGAGACAGAGTTTCTCGTGCTGTGAAGGGTTGACCTGTGCTGTCAGCAGCTGAGGGGGAGACAGAGAGAATGGGGGGGCCTGGCTGTGACTTTCTGCCTGTGCTGCCTGCACTGCTGGGAAGCACAGGCTGGGCTTCGGGCAAGGACCAGATGGGCTTAGTTAGTTCTTTGCTCTGTTGAAGCTGAGAGAGTTGTGTGAAGGTTACCCTTTGTGAGTGTTTAGTAAAGCAGCGTGATCCCATAAACCCCAGTGCTTGGACCAGTTAAATGTAGTGGAACAAGATGTACTGAACCCTGGTAACGTCGCTTGCCGCACACTGGCCAATGCTCTCTTTTCCTGAGGATTACTGCCTTCTGGAAAATTAAGGAAAAATTGCTATTAGGCATGTAAGGAATGTGGTACTTACTCCCAGAGTACGAGTCAGGCTGCCGTGGACAAACTTTCAGAATTTCTTTTTCTAGTAATTCCCTGTTGGTTTTTTATTATTTTTTTCATGCGGTGTTCGTACATTTCTCTAACAATTCTGGCCCAAAATTTTAATCACAGTTTCCTCCTCGAAGAGGACATCTGGTGTGGGCAGGTCTAAAGTTCTAGCAAGATTCCTGCTGTTTTGTTGGTTTTTTGTAATTGTTGGCTTTAGATCAGCAAAAGGTAAACAAAAATCAGTTCTAGATGCTCAGCAGAAAGAATCCAGTCCCACAGGCAGACATCTCCAAGAGAAGCTGACCCCTTTGAAATATTACCTTGCCACTTGAGAAATTCTGGGCAGTCTGTCTTCAAACTTCACTTGTTTTCCTTTTCTTGTAGTGACCTGGAAATCAGGCCACGTTGAAAGGAGATTAGTTCTATGGCTTATGAATAATGTCAGAGTGATTTTAACTCAGATGCCTTTATAAGGAGGGTACATAGGGATATGGTAGTGTAGGGAAGGTGGTGTGTTACCTGCACTGTTATGGGCTCCAGCACACATACCTAAGTGTGTATTTATTGTCTGTAAACCTGTACATTTATAATAACGTTGTCAGGCTATTACTGTTTTCATAGTAAAGCTTACAATTCAAAATAAATGGAAGCAACAGAAAAACCATGTTAGAGAGACTCCTGGCATGTATTAACATTGTCTTTGGCTGTGAAATAAGTTACCTAAGACATGGGTACATACATATTGATGCACCTTCCATCCTTGTTGATGGAAGGTGCATAATACCAGGATACCTGTTGGGGAGGGGGCAGCTCTAAGTGTTCATTTAAGAAGAGAAATAAGTTTTCAGAAGTGCTGTATTTTGATCCTGACTTTGCTTAAAACTAGTGTTGCTCAAGCTGCTTCTGTTCTTGGTTTTTGCACCCTGGAGTGGGGATAGTTGACTGCTTGGAGACCAGCAGCCTCTGTGCATTGGGCCACACACCTCCAGAGACGAGTGAAAAATTACTCCTCTTTTTCACTTCAGCAGCATCCTCACTGTGGCTTTCTGCATTCAATACACAGTGCCTCTGTACAGCCTCCCATCCTCATTCTCCTCTAAATTATTAACCAACTGTGCACACCCTGCGGGAAAACGAGCAGCAGCAACACCCACTTTATCTTTCTTTATCATCCTCACTTCCAGCACAGCTAATTATCTAAACACAGAGCTGCCACCTTCCAGAGCGACAAGGAGACAGCGAGCACTGGTGTAGCTGGTGCCCTTTGCCTTTTCTGTCTTTTCTGTCTGGCCCTGGGTGTCACCCCCCAGCACAGAGCTTCTCCTCCAGTAGGATTTGTTATAAATGTACCCTGAAGTGCTCTTCTCTCCTCTGCCTCCGTCCCTCCTCCCTTATTCTTTCTCACCCTACTTTGTTCCGTGGCCTTCAGGTAATTCACCAGCTTTTCATCAGGGGGACCTTTAAACAGCTGGGTGTGAGAGCAGGTACGGATGAGGTGTTTGTGATGCTCTGCTAATGTGACAAGTGTGACACGTGGCAAACACTTGCCTGCGTCATTTTCAACAGCAGGCAGCTGCCCAGATGTGCCCTTGAAGCATCTCGAGCTTGCATCTTGGTTCTTTTGTTCTTGCAGCTCCCTGGGCTGCTTTCAGAAAGAGAATTCACAATCCAAACCGTTCCTTATTTATTTATTTGGTAACAGGTTTGGGCTGGTGTTTGGGGATGGATGGGGAGGGTGGCAGGGCATGCGTGTGCATGTCTTGTGGGGATTGAGCTGAGGCCGTAATTGCATTATTAGAGGGAATCCAATTGTTAGGGGATGGAGGCAGTTTCACTTTCCTGGCAGGAAGGAAATCTGAGCACTTGAATCAGTGCAATATGTGATGTTCAGAGATGCTTCCTCCGCTGATCTGATCCTCAAATCTGATCACGCCTCTAGTCGCAGTTGTTTTAATTAAACTCAGAGGAATTCTGCACATTGTGCTGCAAGATTAACATTTTTGTTTAATTAGAAACACTCAGTAATGATAGTTGTAGCAGGCCTCCCCCAACACACGCACACACACACACACGTGCACACACACACACAGCCACACATGCACCCTGCCAGTCAAGAGGGCTGGTCTCTCTGTGGATTAATCGGTTCATAAAATGCACGGCCGTGGGTTTGAGCCAGGTGGAGGAGCATCACCAGGGAGCAGGATAAAAGCAGTAATCAATAATGATGTCATCTGCAGCCAATGCGGCAGCAGCTCAACACCACACCACCGCCTGGTTAAAGAGCAGAAGGGAAGGGGAGACCCTAAAAGCCCGGCTGAAAGCTCTGCAAAGGCAAAGCCATTCCCAGGGCCCCCCCAGCCTGAGCTCACTCTTTGGGGGCGCTGAGGTTTTGCAGCCCGTGTGATACAGAAGAGACTCCTGCCGTTCCCAAGCACAGCCCAGTGAAGCAGGAACTCAAAGGTTGGGTTCAGTCCCTAGTTAAAGATGTTTATATTTTTCTTTAGAATGTAATATCCTGGTTTAGAGGTGCTTCGGACACACCGGAATGACACATCTTTATACAAGTGCAAGTTTCCATCCTAGGAGATCTGTTACTTCAGCAGTTATAAAATGGTACATGTTTTTGTTTGTGGTCAGATTCCTTTGATATATGGGGAGAGGTGTGGTTAATACATTTCACTCTCCAGCGAGTCACAATAGATCCTTTATAACTCTCCAACAATGGTCAGAGGAAGGAAACAATGCACACTTTTAAAGACACAATTGAGGGATTTAAACCCTTTTCTTCTCTGCAGTAGCTGTGTGCTGCTAATAGCAATATTAGACAAGAGTTTCCTGGCCTTAGGTATCAGCACTGCACAGACCTTTAGCTCTGCCTTCACGGTCTTCATAGATTTTTTTTAGAAGTTGAGCCTGAGATGCAGTAATGTGGGATAGCTCTTACCAAATCGTGTGTGTTTGGAGCTTGAGGAGAGCTGGGATCTGGTGATTCTGCTTTGCTCGTGCAGGAAAAAACACCCACCATTGCAAAGCCAACAGTTTTCTCTCTTGTTCTCTGGGTTCAGCCAGAGCACCTTAGCTCCATTGCTTTGGACACATAATGTGCCATCAGCAGGACTTGAGCTCTTGTTGTGTTTACAGTTGGCAAGGAGGTTTCCAAACCAAGGCAAGGGTTTCCAGCCCAGCTCTGCTGCTGCTGTGAGAGCTCCCATTGGTTTCAATGGGGGGCTGATTATGATGTATGTTACTTTTTAAAAATCCTACCTTTTTTAAGTCCTTTAGGTAATTTCCCTTCTGTTCCCTCACCTGCTTTTGGGATGGATTCAGTGCCATAGGTTCCCGAGGCTGTGATTCCTCAACACACCTCATTTGAAACGATAGAGAATCCCTATAAAGTCTCACCCTGGTGTCCACATCCTCTTTCCAAGCTGCCATCCCCCAAAGACTGATTTTCTAGGGGTGAAAAAAATGGCATTTTCCTGAGCTGTATCAGGCAGCGTATCTTGTATCAGGCAGCAACTCACTTCCACATGACTTAGGAGGTCGTGACAAAGATTGTGGGGGAAGCACTGGGGTTTTGTATTAGTTATCACAAATTAGTCAGCATTGGTTAGGATTGCCCTCCTCACCCTCATTAGTGAAGGCAAAGGCAAGATTGAGAGGAAGCAGGAAGCTCAGTTGAGCTCATCTTCTAGATGCTGGTGCCACATCCCTCTTCTTCTAGGGCAGCAGCACTCTGAATTAATAAATCTAAAAATCACACCCTGTCTGACAGCACTTGGCTTCTTGTTGTTATGTGTGTCCCCTCTGGTAACTACAGCTGGATGATATTTTCTCTCCTTTCTCTCCCAGTTTCCACTGTGTCTTTGACAGGCCTTTTCACATAGTCATTTCCTATATTTCTGTCGTGCAGTTTGTTTCATACTATGGGGTTTGGAGGGGGGGGAAGATGAACCCTTCCTTTTAGATGTGACTGCATAGTCTGCAGTGTGGGGATCTTTGCCATATGTGTGCACAGCTCCTGCTGGAAAAACAGCCAACTAAAAACCACTTACCTTATAGAGGGATTCAGTGCAAGACCTGGAGAAACTTTGAAATGACTATTCCCATGCCCCAGAGAGTTTTAATAGATTGCATTTAAATATAGAATCTTCTTGGGGGACGTTAGAATAGTCACACAAAATGGACAAACTGGTAATTTTACTGTATAATGTGATTTCACAAACTGTCTATGGACCATTTACCGTAGCCTTGTTTTAAATTTCATTGCCCAGGGAACTGGGCAGAGAGTCTGCCTGATGCTTTCTTCGGTCTGTTCCATTGAACAGCCCCTGCAGCTGCCCCAGTCCCAGCTGCCTGTTTAACCCCTCGTCCTTTATTCTCTACCTCCAGAGGACCAGTTACCTCCCGGCTTCCCAAACATTGATATGGGGCCCCAGCTGAAGGTGGTGGAGAGGACCCGAACAGCCACGATGCTCTGTGCAGCCAGTGGGAACCCAGACCCAGAGATCACTTGGTTTAAAGATTTCCTGCCCGTCGACCCCAGCGCGAGCAATGGGAGGATCAAACAACTGAGATCAGGTAAGGTCTCTGTATGAGACTGGAGGATTTGAGACAGAGAGAGAGACAGTGGAAAGACTGCTCAGAGGTTTCTGAAGCAGAAGAGAGGGCTGATAGACACGGCTGCCCCTGGTGTGGATTGGGGCATTAGTTTTTCTTTGGGTTTGGGACTCATGTAATTACCCTGGGAGCAGTTGGAGTATTTTCCCCTCCAGCCCTTCCTCCTGGCCTTTTCTGCTGCCTGATTGACATATGGGGAATCACAGAAGCTGGTTCCCATCCAGGAGGCACTGTAATTACTTCACTGGATAATGGTGCTCTTGTGGTTCAGGAGAAACTGGGGACTGGATGGGGGCTATGGGTTTTATCCTCAGACCAAGAACCAGGTAAACAAGAAAGAGAACCGCTATGGCAGACGTGGCTTTTCAGGCCACACACACCTGGTACAGGGTCCACAGCTCAGGCAGCCTCTTCCTGTCAAAACACGATTCTGATGGTATGAACTGAGCCTCTCAAAGCTGGTGTTGAAGAACAGCTCTTGCAGGATCTCTCTGGCATCAGGTCCCTGCAGTCATCGCTGGAGAGAAGCTGTGAGCGTTCTGGAGTGACCTCGTGGTGCTCAGAGGCAGAGCCCATGGAGTGGACCTCCATGAACAGATGTACCCCAGCTCCGTGGCTCTTGTCAGTTTTCTGTCTTTCCCCATCTGCTTGTCCATCTGTCTCTTTTGTTTGTTTTATGTTTGTTTTGTATGTGTGTCAACACGACATCTCTTAATATTCACGTTTCAGGAGCTGTTTTTATACTTGTTAGATCTGCCAGTTCACCGTGTGAGAATGTGTGTATGTGTGCAAGGAGGGCACAGGTGTAGTTTTTTTTTTGAATACTACTGATAAACAACTTCCATTGATAGCTTCAAAAATGAAACAAGCTTTGGAAGTTTTACCATGTGACAAAAAACTAACCCGAGAACCAATCCTTTTCAAATACTCCTTGGATGGAATGCTTTGACCCAGCCTAGAGAAAACAGGTCTGTGTGGTTGGACCTGGTGAGCACTAGCGTCACTTCAGCTACTCAGAACATTCCTTTGGCCAAGAGAGATGGAGCATTATCAAGAGTCTTTTTTGGCAAAAGAATGATGTTGTTGTAGGGAAAGGGAAAGCTCAGGCTTAGGTGAAGCATCCGAGGTTCTGTATTAGCCATTTTACAAGTCAGCCACTCGAGCGACAGCCACTTCTCCCCAAACCTCTGCTGGCTCTGAAGACTCTGGTGATGCTGGGTCTGAACATCAGAAAATGGCACCACCTGGTTTTTCTCTTGCCCTGTTTGGCAAAGATTCTGTATAAAGATTTTTAGTTCTGTGAGCCACCAATGGAAAAAATTCAGTATAGTTCCAGTTCAGTGTAGCTTTTATACATCTGCATAAATGCATCCTTATTCAGTGAAGCAAACTTACAAGCAGACACTTAAACTGCTTTGTTGCATTAGAACGGATTTTTGAATCCCACAAACACAGATGAGATTGACCTCCCTGTTTTATCATAACAGCTGAGGCAAATGCAAATAAAAAAAATCACTCAGCATAAATAATGAAAGGTAAACTAGAATTATATCATGCTCTGTGACCGTGATCTGAAGTGTGAGTAATGCACAGGCAGATTATTTATAATACATTTATCATCTTGCTAGGATGCCTTTATACTCCTTAACTGGGTTTGATCTGTTGTTTTCCTGAAAGCCACCTGAGTTTTATTGCAGTGAGTTGGTTAGCCTCAGACTGAACCCTTGGCCTTCCTGATAAATCAGACAATACCTGCTGAGAATTAATCTCATTTACAGGTGCTTTGAATTGGTAAACTGATGAAACCCTGGAGCATCCCTGTTGCTTGTGTGAAAGGGATGGTGGGCTCCTGGACAGTCAGGATTTCTGAGTTCTCCTATTTCGTCTGCTTTACGGCCTTTCAAAACTTGCATGTTCTGTGCTGCAAAGGCCAAAGTGAAAAAGTGCAGGCAAGTGCAAAACATGATAAGATTGGGGTCACCTGTGGTCTGATAGTGTTTTGGTCGGTGGTAGGGAGTTGTTTTAAGACCAAGGCAGAGCAGATTTAGGTGTGTATCTGTGACTTGTGTGTGGCACAGTCACCCACTTCTGCCTTGGAGAGAAAGCCATCAGGACAGCAGCCGTGCTGCTTTATTGCTTTATTATTTAATTCAGTGTTAAGAACTGAATTTATATCACTATATGAGTTAGTGGCCAACATGCAAACTGGCTCATTAAAAGGTACAAGTGAAATGTCAGGCACAGAGCTCTGCAAAATTGGGTAGCCATGTCCAGTTTTGGTTCTCATTTATATTAAAAAAGCTGAAAATGTTTTGCTGGCAATAAAAATGGACCACTGAGACCACAGTCATTATATTCACATCATCGTGTGGACCTATTATTTTATGGGTCTTCAGTATAATTGAGGAGCAGGTGATATGCCATTAACCATAGATGGTTTTCTCTATCCAGTATTATTTCTTCTCTTTTCCACCTTCGTGTACTCTTTCCAAGCAACTGGAAATCATTTAATGCTTGGGGGTTTTGACTCAATGAGAAGCTGAATTGTCAGTCAAAGGAGAAGGGGAGGAACCTTTGTCTAGGCTCCTGCTTCCCTTAGACATACACGAGCATCTCAGCCTTAGGGGCTGAGAGTTTAATTGGTCTTGGTGGTGGAAGAGAAACAGTTATTTCTGCTTAACCCTGGCACAAACAGTCTCAGGACAATTGAAATCCCAATGTCCTTTGCTCAGCCATGCCATCTAGGGGGGAGAACAGGAGGCAGCCTGCAGCCACCTTCTCATCACAGAAACACTAAAACCTTTTGTGTCTTGTTGTTGTCTTCTGTTTTCTAAATAACTGCCTATAACAAACTTATTTTTTCCTTTTTCTTTTCCTTTTTTTTCCCCCACCTTTTTATAACATTCAGAGACCTTTGGTAAGTTTGATCAATTAAAAATAAAAAATCAAACCAAAAAACCCCAAACCTGCTAATGTCCAGATTTGTAACCCTTGCCCTTTAAACTAATTCCTTTGTAACAGCTTCTCGAGAGGCATGCTCTGCATTTCTTCTACTAACTCTTCCAGTAGGGATATTCTGCCCTCTTAATGAATTTCTGCAGGGGCATTACAGGCTACACAAAGAATAATAATCTTCCTAATTAATATATCTGTATAAAGAGCTAACAGCTAAATATGAACCTCCTAACATGGGATAGATTTTTTTTTTTTTGTGACTTAGCAACAGTTGTCCTGGAATTCCCCAATCACACAATAGCTTGTACCCTGGAACTGTGATAACTGACTGCAGGAGGTCTTGGAGTTTCACATCTAACAGGGTTATTGGCATTTTCAGAAGGAAGAGGTGGGGATGCAGCATTTTTTCAAATTGCAGCTGTAAATCACAGGTCGTCTGCTACGGGAAAAAGGTTGAGCAAAGGAAAAGCCCCCTCCTCCAGATCTTCTCCTTCCCTTGAGAAGGCAGGAGCCTGTCTGTAGAACTCATGTCACATTTCCTCCCCGTGCCAAGTCCCCTTTTGTTATTAGAGATGTAGCATTGCAGCTGTCAGCCAGGATCCAGCATTTTAAAATTGCAGAAGACCCTTGGTGATTGCTTGCTTGTTTAGAACAGAAAGCTCTTCCCAGCCCTCAGGAGAGGAGCAGAGCACACACATGTTCTCACACGTGGCCTGACAGAAGGTAGGGATGTGTTTTCTGTCATTGCCATGGCAATGGTGACTTGTCCTCCTCTCCTTGTTTTCAAGGCTTGGAGAATCCATAGGCAACTTGGTGTGTGGGAAGCCAGAGGAAGGGATGGTAGAAGAGCAGATCCTGTCCCCTGTGACAAAGGGGGACACCTGCACGTGGTATGCTGCCTGGCACCATCTTGGTCCTTTAAAATCCAGAGGCAAGTCTTTTAAGCCGCCTTTTGCCTCTGCTGTTAAACACTGGGCTGGCCATCTGGGCTCCTGCAGCCTCAAAATTTGCCCTAAATAGCCAGATCTCTAGATCCTGGGAGGCTGTGGAAGACAGTATGAATCATTTGCACGTGGCATTTACACTGAAACCAGCTTTTCACTGGGAAAGTCGGCATCCAATGTGAGCTCTTCCTCCTTTAGTTTTCCTGCAGAGCTGGTGCCCATGTTCTGCTCTGGACTGTAATTAGCCTCCTACATTTGCTCATGCACTGTTCAGGAGACCAGCCCAGCCAGCTATTGAACCACAGGTGCCTCCCCTTTGCCACCACAAGCCCTTATCAAATCTTACAGGACCTGTCAGACTTCTCCAGAAAAATTAAATTATTTCAGATTGTCTTCTAGCACCATCCTGCTGCCCCTGTATTGAATGTGAAGCTGGTTAGATGTGAAACTCCAACGGTGAAAATCTACCATCTGTGTCCTTGCCACCATTCAAACTCCTCTTATTTCCTTGCAAGTTACTTGATCTCATTTTGATTCAATTTCTGTCCCCTCCATCCCTGGTGTGGGGCATCTTGCAAAATGGGTTTGGCTCCTCAGTTCTATGTCCCACGTGCCAAGAGTTAAGAGTTGGAAAGCCCAAGGTGGTGCTTCTTGGCTTGTCTCTCTGAGAGCACGGGCTCCGGTCTGTCTCCGAGAGCTGCTGACAACCCATTTCCAGAGGCAACACTGGTGCTTAGAGGGACAGGGAATAACTAACCTACAATGACACAAGAAGGTAATGGCTGCTCTTGTGTCTATGCTCTAACTTCCAGTGTTTCTCTAGTCAATTAGAGTGAACCTTTGCAAGAAATTGCCAGGCTTGGCCAAGGCCAAAAATCTTTATAGTGGTGGGTGATGTTGGGGTCTCTTCCCCTCCTCTCCCCTCTTCCCGTTTAACCTTGTTCCAGATTTGTGCCACAGATGGCAGATTTTCACTCCAGTTTTGAGACAGAAGGATGTATCGGAGGCTGTTTTTATTTCCACTGAATTGAACTATAACCCTTTGCTGCTTTGTCTCTCTCTTGCTTTTTAAAACCTTCCTGCCATCTCCTGTGGGGAGATCTGCCCAAGTACACGCTCCCCCCACCTTTCTCTTTCAAGCGCTGTCTCTCCAACCTTTGTTGTGCTTTATTAACCTTAGCTAGTTCCTAACCCTAACTAGATGCTAACTTTTCTCTAGCAAATAACCTAACCTCTTAACTAGAAGCTGAGTATAACTAGAATCTAATATCCTAACACTGTAATACCTCTCTTCCCTCATCTCCTTTGGAAAATAAAGGTGAACTGTAAATCAGTAGCTATACATTTTTACCTTCTATCCTGAAAATGGAGGATTGAACCGCAGCACAAAAAGGATGAGCAGGGCTGAAGGATAAGGAGGGAAGGTGTTTTCTGGTGGTTAAGGGAGAAGATTGGCCCACGGGAGGCTTTGCCTCCTGTTGTCACCTCTGCCACAGGCCTCTCTCTGTGACCTTGGGCAATTTGCCTCACCTCTACCTCGGTTTCCCCATCGTAAAGCAGAGATGCTCCTGCTTTTGTACCTCCCTGGGGGAGAGGAGAGAGTGTAAAGCTGACATTTATCACCCAAGTGTCCCAGCCCTGGGTGGGAGGTGCTGCTGAGGGACAGGGTGTTACCGTGGCAGAGAAGCTCTTGTGTTTCTCCCTAGTGAGAGGCAAGATTTGTCATTGCGGATTCTGCCCTGTTCTCAGGATTGGGGTAAAAACAACAAGCAACTCAACCCCCCTCTTTGATAAACTGTGTGACAAATTTGAATGCCACTGTGAGCAAAAGGACCTGCCAGGTTTTTGAAGGAAGATGGTTGCAACCTCAGGAGGTCAGATGGGGATACAGTGATTTTGCCATTGCCTGTGAGGTGGTTCCCCAGCCACAATGTCACTCCCTCCCATCTCTGAGACCTTCCTGGGCAGGAGACTTAGGTTAAACACTGGGGACAACTGGAGGGGGTTTGAATAAAAATAACCTGAGGGAGATGCAGTCAATAGGCAAGTGTAGCAGGGTCCTTCTGTCTCCATGCATCCCCCTCTGCACTGGCATTCGGGGGGCTTCCAGCACAGTTGCATGAGGTAGCCCTGCTCTTCTACACCAGTGTGGCCTCCTCTAGTGCAGCATCTGGCAGCCATCTCTGTGCTGAGCCACCTAAGGGTAACTGAAGGTCCTGGGAAGGACACCCATTGAATTCCTCGCACATCTGTGCCAGTAACTTAAATTTGGAACTGGGAATGGAATCAAAACCTGCAACTCTTAATGTGATGCAAGGTCCCTGGATGTCCTTTTCCCTGTCTGGGTTGACATGGCCATAACGCTGCCCCTTCTCCCCAGGAGTGATGAAGATAAATGCAGGCTCATCATATGTTCTGCAAGTTGCAGACAGTGATATTAGCTGAGAGCTTAAAGACTTCCTTTGCATTCTTAGCAACAAAATGGAGCCATTTGTAAGACTTTTCAAGCCAAGTACGATGGAGGCTCTGTAAAGCCAGCTGAATTGGACACCCCAATTAAAAAGGGCACCCCCACCTCGAGTATCCTGAACCCTCTTCAGTCTGTCCCTGCAATTTAAGATGAGGTAGAACAGGAAGTTTCCTACTGGGAACTGTCTTCCTTGGCTCAGGTCCTTTTCCCACGGGCAGTCCAGGTGTTTGGGGTTTTACAGCCTTTTCACTTATTTTCTTTGTTTTCTTTGCAGAAGGTACACCGATCCGAGGTAAGACATCCCCAACTCACTCACTCACCCACTCTCCAAACACTTCTCTCCACTCAGTTCCTGTTTCATTGACCTGTGCTCAATACAGATTCTTCTTGTTGTTGTTGTTATGTTTTCTTGTCCTGCTTCACCTCTGGATATTTCTTTTTTATACCTGTCTTTTATTTTTTATATGGTTATAATGTCCTTTTTTGTTTGCTGGGTGCACTTGATAATACTGATACTGTTATTCTAATAACGTCTCAAGCTGTGCTGCCTCAGATTTATGGCAGAGTTTTAAGAGCTAATCTCTCCAAGACTGCGAAGGACTGAAGTTTATCTTCAGCTTTAAACACTATCAAAGCTTGGTAAATACTTAAGACCTTCTCTTGATTGGTGCAAAGTGCTCCTGAGCCACTGATGGCAGTGAAAGTTTTCCAGTCCTTTGCTCAGTCAGATTTCCAGCACTTACCAGCTGAGCAGACTCATTTGTGTGGCTTCAGAGCCTTCTTTCCCCTTCCTCCCCACGCTCTTACCCTCAGGTTTTTCTGGGAGAGATACCCCTGGTAAGTAGCTTCTGCAGTGTCCCTTTAGTGGAGCCAAAAATACACCAGACCTCAATCTGTCATTGAAAGTCAGGAGGAGTTGGGTGTGCACCCCTTGGAAGACCTTACTTTGGTTTTATCTACACTGGCAAATTTAAAAGTCTGTAAAGTTCTCTGCTGGTAAAAGCACCAGGAGGTGCTTTAGGTGAGATTCACTTCTTCACACATCATCTCTATTGGCTCCTGACAAGTGCTGAAAACTCACTGACCTCTCTACAGTGTAATTTCTCCCATTTCATCACCAGCCTGGCTGCAGTGGTCAGGATGAACAGGGTGAGTCTCTGTTCCCCTGGTGAAGCTCCTTGCCTGCAGTTTGAGCTTCTGTTCCTGCCCTGCAGCGTGGCTTCTTCTCTCCCTCTCAGACAAGCAATGCTCCTGAGCCACACAAAAAAATTGCCTCCAACCGGTGGAAGCAACCCACCGATTTGGCCAAATTAACAGAAGTTTTTAGGAAAACTCACCGCTCTCCCCCGAAGTGGAGCTTTCAGAGGGCAGAGCACGCTCGAGCTGTAATTCAATATGAAACACGCTCAGCTGCTGTCTCAGTGTGAACCTTCAGTCTGTTTGCTTTGTGACTCCTGTTATACTGAAATGCCCACAGATTCTTTCGAAATGAATTTAGCTCGGTTTGGTGGCTTGGGAGGGGTTGTTTTTTTAATTCTGTCTGTTCTGCCTTTGGGAGCTACCAGACATGGTGGCTGCTGGTGGGAGTCACACTATCACACCCCATCCCTGGCATAAATGCTCTCCCAGCCTCACGGTTCCCACGCAGCATCCTCTGGCACCCTGCACACACAGAGGAGCACGAGTGTCGTGTCCTCTTCATGTGAACATGTTGGGTTTTTTTTCCTTCCTGAAGAGGCTGTATCTGCAACCAGCAATGATATCATTTGCACTTTCCTCACTCGAGATTTTATCAATAATATTACACTGAGCTGAAATTGTTTGGTTTTCATACTTAGGGTTTTTTTTTTTCCAGAGATGGGAGTTAAAAGTCTTACGACGTGAGCTCTGACCATATCTGTAGTATAATCATGTACTCCTGATACATAAAACATTTGATAACTGGATGAATTATTTATGTAGTATGTATTTTAACTGGAGTTTTGCAGGGATGAAGCCTTCTGAGGTAAATGAGGCAATTTTCTTCCATGTAGTTACAGGCTGCACATCCCTGCATGTTTGAATACATGAGTGTTTAGTATGGGCTCTGGGTATATTCTGGGAGGCTGCAGTAATGTACAGGGTGAAGAAAAACCTTAATCTTTTTGGCCCAGTCAGTGTAAACCACACAAGCAATTTGGACGTTCCAATGCAGGGTTTTTCCTGGGGAATATTCACCATCAGTGAGGTCCTTTTCACACCGACCCTTATCTCCTGTAGAGATAGGGCTTCCTGCAAAGCAGGTATTTGGGCACAGAACAAAGGCAGTGGTAATAAAAACTCTCCAGGGACTTTGGGCGGTGGGTGACAAAGCCTTTCTCTTTTTATGGCCATTGCTTCGAGTTCAAGCAAGGGAAAGTCAGCTGCCTTCTGATAGATTTCTGGGGATCACAATAATATGGATTATTGAAGTTGATTTCATGAGTTGTGGCGCAGAATGTCTGCATTGCAGAAGCCACAAAAGTTGATACTTTGCTGATCATTCCAGTAGGGAGAGCAACGCTCAGTGTGTGTGTGTGTGGGGGGGGTGCCTTACATTTTCTCTTCCCATTGGGTGTGTGTCCAGCCCAAATTCTGGGCACAGGCTGAGAGGGCTTGACGCTTCCAGAGCTCGTGGAGCCCCAGGAGCGTCCCAGTGCGTATCAGCCCAAGGGAAGGAGAAAGCAAAGCACTGATGCCATTGCTCTCTCTCTCAAACGCAAACCAGAATGGTGATGATGGTGTCTTTGCTGCGGTCTTCTTCTCTCCTCCCAGGTGGCCTGCAGATTGAGAGCAGCGAGGAGACCGACCAGGGGAAGTACGAGTGCGTGGCCAGCAACAGCGCCGGCGTGCGCTACTCCTCCCCTGCTAACCTTTACGTGAGAGGTAGGGAGTGCATCGGCTCACCAGACTGGCACACACCTCCCTCCCCACGGCTTCCCCTTCTGCCCAGCTGGTTGTTGATTCCATCCTGCCCCCCAGGTCAGGGGAAGCACTGGTTGCAGGGGGATCCAGGTGTCCCCTGACTTCCCCGCCATTGCCGGTGGCTCCAGCTGCCGCGCCAGCGCTGCAGAGCAGCGATACGTGTCGAGTTGTGACCCAAACTAATGTGCCCAAGAATCTGCCAGCATCGACCTGCAGGGCCCAGGGGGGAATGAACAGCTTTGGCTGCAAAGAGACCACAGTCCCCTTTTCTCCCAGAGGATCCCACTTCTACTGGTGTGGGTGTGAGAGGAGGGGAGGACCCTCTCATCTCCCTCCACGGAGCTCTCTATCCCCCGAATCCTAGCAGATTGCAACAGGAGGGTGCATTCTCACTCCTCGCCTAAGTCCCAGCTGGTTTTCTCTTTGCCAGCACTAATTTGTCACTGGTTCCTTGGGCGTGAACACTATCCATGGGCAGGGGCTCACAGAAAGCCGGGGATGGCCAGCAGACATCTCTGCTGCAGCGACACATTCCTTCAGCCGTGCAGCACTGGGGAACAGATGACACGGGGAGCAGCTTCTGCCTGATGTCCCCTCCACGTTCTCCCACCCAGTGGGGCAATAGCCTTTCTGCTTTCTTTTATTTTTTTTATCATATTTTAATCTCTCTGACCTGTAATATTTTACGTGTAGCTTTGGTTTAATATCTTTCCACAGCAAAACCATTTTGGTAATGAGAGAGCAGGGCTGGTCCTTCTCGCTTTTTTTTAAAAAAAACAAAAAAAAAAAAGAAAGAAAAATACCATTGGGAGGGAAAAAAAAAAAAAAAGCCAAGTTACATCCCAGCAAACTGTTCCCATTTCCATCCCATCGACAGAGGAAGCGCCTCCCACCTACACTCCCGTTAATTCTTCAGTCAAATGCAGAGCCATGCTCCTGTGTGCACTCCTTTCTCTCTCTCTTTCTCTCTCTCTCGTGTCTCACGCTCACTAAATCACATGCACATGGAGAGAAGGCTTTTTAATAATTTAATGTTTCCAAGCTAAATTTTTAAATAGCCTTTTGTGGCCAGCTGGAAAATTGCGTTTGAAATTTGCCCTGTCGCCTGGGCCCCAAAATTCTTCTTTTGGGAACGTAAATCTGGATCTGATACTAATACAAGGCTAAATCCTTCGCAGTACAGCTTAGCTGGAATGTTTTGAGTTCTTTTTTTTGTTCTTTTTTTTTTTTGGAAAAAAAAAAAAAGAAACAGGAAAAAAAAATGTGGGGACTTTACATTATTCTTTTATTTATAAATTTCCTCTACCTTCCTGGCCACTCGGAAACTACCCGGGAGACAAAAGGTTGTACCCGTGGAGTTGTTTGTCTCCACACCTGGATGGGAGCTGGCTCCAGGGGGGGACAGCCCTTTTTCTGTCCCCGTTGGGCTGTGTCTGCCTGAAAACCAGAGCCTGCCTTAGCCGGCTGAGAGGGCGCAGAAATCAGCGGCTAAGCAAGCTCGGCCTGTGGTTTGGGTGTTTTTCATGCTGTTTAATTCCTTGTTTCTTGTGTGTTAATATCGTGGAAAGGTAACAAATTTCTGAAATGGATTTGCTTTGGTGGGAGGGGAAGTTCATGCACATTTTTCTTCCCATTTTTTGTTTTAAGAGTCTTGAACACTCTCGTGTTTCCAATTGACTTGTTTCTCCCATAACATGCTTGTCTCTATAGAACACCTGGGATAGGAGTTGTAAGTTTTAACGTTGCAAGGAAATGTTTTGATTTTTGGTTTGCTTTTCTTTTCTTCTTCTAATTATTTCTTTTTCCTTATTCAGTCCCACCGTGGAGTTAGTGCAAGCAGGGCCGGGTGTGGGGGCTGGTGGGAGCACGGGCTGGGGGAGCGGATTTCCAGCTTGGGATCTCCTTTGTATCGGGGCTCCTCTGCCCGGTACAGATTCCGCTCCCCCTTCTCCAAAAAGCAGATGGACTGGAAGAATTGAGAACTCCTTTCGGGGGTTGGCACCTCTGGTGGGTGCTGGTTCTGCTTTAGGATTTGCTCACGCTCTGCAGAGCTTGGGTGTTCTTAACCAAAAGGTACCCAGCTGGATGGGAGGGGGAAAGCAAGGAAGGCAGGAAAGAGGGTTGTTACTATCTTCATTTTTTTTTTTTCCTTTCTTTTTATTTTGGTTAAGAGAAAAAAAAAAAAAAAAAACAAACAATCAATTTGCAGCTGACAGCCTTGAGAAGGCCTTTTTTTACTCTCTCTGTGTTTCCCCTATTTTTCTCTTCTCCTCATGTCATTGTGTTCCGCATCAAACCCCCTTAACATCCCTCAGAGCTACGAGAAGGTTGGTGTGGTTTTTTTCTTTTTTACTTTCTTTACCCACATTTTTACATTCTTAAGAGAAAAAAAAAAATTTAAAAAAAATTATATTTAAAAAAAAAAAAAAAGAGAATAGCAAGAAATCTTTAAGATGAGCGAGACCCGCCCGTTCCCGGGTCTCGCGGAGATGAGTTGAGTTGCATTGTGGGCCTCTCTATGCATCCTTTGGTAATGTTGCTGAGTTCTTGCACTTTTTTGTCGTCATGGTTACCTTGCCGTTTGGACATTGGGCCTGATGCATGATAGGAGAATGTAACAATCTTCTTTGCATGCCACTTTTTAAATTAATTATGAATTATTTTTTTTTCTATATATAAATATGTATCGTTTTGGTTTTGGGTTTTTGGTTTGTTTTTTTTTTTACGATTCTGGTTTATTTGAAGTGGATTTACTCCTTATTTTCTAAATTTTTGGTTCCGTTGGATTTTTTGCTTTCTCTTGATTTCCTCTTTCAGTTTGGATTGGTTATGCTGTGCTGTAGTTTATTCCAAACGCATTGTGAGAAGCCAGTGTTCCTGCCCACCCGGTGGTAACTGAACTCCTCGATCCCTCCAGGAGGAAAGGAGTCACACAGCTCTAACGCCTGTCCATGGAAGCCCTGCTATTTGGGAAAAACCTTTGTTTTAGGGGGAGGGAGGGATCTGGGAAGTGGAAAAGATGGTAAGAAGCCAGGGTGTCGTTCCGAAAGTTAGAGCAGACCCTGGAGCATGTTATTACTTATATATTTCTTGGAGGTGTGGCTCTTGGTCCACATCCTGCACACAAAGAAAAACCCTGATCCCCCCAGCGATACAGAACTCGCTCACCAGTAACTGGCCATTCCCCTCCAGTAAGAGGCTGTGTATGGGAGCTGATCTGCTGTCAGCCCAGACTGGGCCAAGACAGAAAGCTTCCTGCTGTGTTACTGAATCACAGGCAGTTGCCTTCCCTGTAGCACCCTCCAGTGCGGGGGGAGCCCCATCATCAGGCAGTGCCTCCTCCCGTCGGTGGAGCTCCCAACCGAGGCAGGTTCCTGAGGAGGAGGAGGAGGATGCCTCGTCCTTCCAGGGTTGGAAGAGAAGGGCAGCAGCCAGTCGCCTTCTGCAGGTGCATCTCATGGCTCTGCCTCTCCCCATTTATCCTCTTTCTTTCCTCATCATTTCAACTGTTATTGCCTGGCTGCAGGCACCCTGAAAACCAGCCAGGTCCGGAGAAGGTAGAGCCCTCCTTTTGAAAGGAGACTGGAAAGAGAAATTCGGCAGCAGCAGACATTAAAAGAGGCTGCTGAGACACATCTGGCAGCTGCATCTCTATTGTAAACAGCCATAAGAAATCTGACAAGTTACATTCTAGTTGAAAATGCCTCTTTTCCCTCTTCTCATCTCCCTGTTTATCCCCATTAAGCTTCTGTTGCCTCCCATGTGTGCGTCCTGAGCCTGAGCAGATGAGCCACATGGGATAGTGCACAGGGGGGGTTGCCGTGTGTTAGTTGTACCATTGGTGCTTGGTGCTTTGCAGAACCGAATGCCCATCCTTCCCCTGTTTATGCATTTCCCATCGGTTCTCACTTCTTGATAATCTACCAAAGGAGTGGCTTTCCTAGTGTACAGGTATTAAAGCTGTGTGATTTTTGAGAAATCCAGTGCAGTATTGACACAGTATCTGTCTCTCTCTTTCTCTATCTCTCTCTTTTTCTCTCTGTCTGTCTTTCTCTTTTTTCTTAAAATGCTGAGATTTCAGTGCTCGGACCCTCAGTGCTGGTATTCTCCCCTCCCCTCCCCTCTCCCCAGAGATATAAGGGTACCACTCCGAAATGCTGCACTGTTGATAATGTCTCTCTGAAGTGGCCAGCTGTGGCTCTTCTCACTTTGATGCCAACAATAGCCAAAAGACATCCCCCTGCCACAGTGCGCTATTTAAAGGGAAAAAAAAAAAAAGAAGAAAAAAAAAAGTCTTGTTCTATTTATAAAGAGCAGGAGAGAAGGAAGAGTATTTGAAATGAGGTGTTCCCATCCCACCTCCCTCCTGCCTAGGTCTAAAAGGTGATAATCACTACTAATTACAGAATTTTCCTTCATGAATAGGAGTTTGAGTTTCAGGATTTAGATGCAATTAAAAAGGGATTTATACACCTTTTTTTTATTATTTGTTTATTTTATCTTTTATAAAGTATTTCTAACATGTCCAAACTGCGCTGCTGCTGCTAGAATCTCTTGTGATCTGAGAAGGTTTCAAGATTAAATTCTTCTTAAGAGCAAATAAAAATAATAATAATAATAATATCAACCACAATAAACTAAAGCTAAATTGGATATAGTCATGTTAGACTGGAATGACACCAGATGAGGAAATAGAGACTTGATACCTGACTAAAAGAGCTCATGTGGTATGGGCATGGTCTTGAAATTATTACTTAAGGGTTTTACCTTGTGTATTATTGCAGATCAGATCATGCCATGGTCCAAAATAATGAAGAGTCTCCTAACAGGGAGCTTCTGAGGTCAAAATGCAGAAGGGTCTTCATGGAGACCCACAAAAGCAGAAGTGAATTAGGTGAGAGGAATTGTGCCACCAGCACGGGGTGTATGATGGTTTCTAGTCTGAGCCAATTATCCAGATTTCACCTGTAGTCAGTGGAAAGAAAGAGACGATTTGAGTTGGCAAATCAGCACCCTTAAGATGGGGTTGCTGATTTTTAGGGGAGCTACACAACTCACCTGGCTTTCAGAAGTCTCCTTGGGTGCTTCTCCATGCCTGGGGACACAGATCCTATCAAACTGCTGGCCCAGGGTGATTACAGGAAAGAAGAGTTTCAGAGTCCCATGTGTGAAGAGGTGTCTGTCTCGGTGGTGGTGTTTGAGAGCTCTGTGTAGGGGAGGCTGCTCTGAGAGCCTGGCAGTTCTCATGGCTCATCACAACGGGGATGTCTGTGTGTGGCACCCATGCAAGGAGCTGCATGGCCTTCTTTCAGCTAGCTTGGGAGGGAGATGTTTTTGGCCTTTTCTATGAGGCTTTGAATCTTGCCCAGAAGGGCTGAGGTGCTTATTCCAGATTGAATCACTGAGACCTGATTCATACCTCATTCCAGCTCTGGAGTCCTCAGCACAGGAAAGGCATGGAGCTGTTGGAGCAGGTCTAGAGGAGGCCACTAAGATGCTGGGAGGGCTGGAGCCCCTCTGCTGGGAGGGGGCGCTGAGAGAGTTGGGGGGGTTCAGCCTGGAGAAGAGAAGGCTCCGGGGAGACCTTAGAGCCCCTTCCAGTCCCTAAGGGGGCTCCAGGAAAGCTGGGGAGGGACTGTGGATCAGGGAGGGGAGCCACAGGACGAGGAGGAAGGGTTTGACACTGAAAGAGGGGAGATAGAGATGATGTGGGCAGAAGTTCTTTGGTGTGAGGGTGGTGAGAGCCTGGCCCAGGTTGGGCAGAGAAGCTGTGGCTGCCCCATCCCTGGAGGGGTTCAAGGGCAGGTTGGAGGGGGCTTGGAGCAACCTGGTTTGATGGGAGGTCAGGGCAGGGGGATTGGATCTGGCTGATCTTTAAGGTCCCTTCTAACCTGAACCATTCTATGATTCTATTTTTCTCCAAGCATCAGTGAGTCACCATGTGCAGGCCCAGGTTTTGCCCCGGAGAGGACATCTCTGGGCTTGTCCAGGATCCAGCTGGTTTTCCCCCCCTCGAAACAGAGCGCTTTGTAGCTCTCCTCTTAATTTTGAAAGCTTCATGCTTCCACCTCGATGGCTCTGCCTTGATCCAAATCGCCAGCTGCTTGGCTCAAGATAGAGCACCATGTGAGGACAGAGTATCTCTGTGTGCTCTTCCCTGTTACAAAGGGGAAGGGAGAGCAGACAAAGCACTGAGGAGCTGTGTGGGATCAGCTTTAGCAGCCTCCGAGCCCTACTGGGCAGATCATCATAGTTGGAATTTACCAGAATTAAATATTTTCCCCTATTTCACACAGTGGTGGCCTGTCAGGAGTTACAAAAGGCAGCGGTTGCAGTGCTGCGGGGATAATCTGTTTTCCCCTTCGCTCGAGCTTCTTGTTGCTTTGCTCTTTTCAAGTGCAGGGAGATTTAAATGGTTCAGCAGGCCTTGGAAACAGCACAGCTCAGGTCCTGCTTCTGCTGCTGCTGGAGTCAAGCACAGTGTTTAGTCACCCAGGATCAGGTTCTGCAGCCCCTGGATCCTGCTGACAACATTTCAACTGGTTTTTTGGGTTGGTTTTTTTTTTTTTTTTTTCAAGGCTCTCTGGAAAACCTCAACTCATTGAAAGACCGAAGATGAAAACAGGCCAGGGCTAAACATGTGATAGCCAAGCTAGCTGAAATCAATTAAAATAAAAACCATAGAAAACGCAGAAATTGTATGCCTAGGACCTCAGGAAATAAAGCTTCAAAATATATTAAAATGTGACTAATTTAACGAATAATTTAGCCTGTAGTCTGCTCCAGGGTTAAGTTTGGCTCGTGTAATTTGACCATTAAACCCGAGCTGCTGGTCCCTCTGTGGAGAAGTGGGACGGTTGCTAAGCTTTTCCCTTTCAATGCCATTTAGAGGTTAGAAGGAAATAATTTCACTCACGCTATAGATTTAACAAATAGCCACGAGGTCAAAACAATCATCGATACTTTAAAATGTAGGAATTTTAATACCTTTTTAGACTAGCGCCGATAAATATTTTTTTTTTTTTAATGGAAAAGGAGGGAGGCAGAAGCGACGGGCGTTGGTACAGCTGCCCCTGCAGTGCCATCTCCCAGGCACTGGAGTTTAGGGAGGGAGAGTTGGGTGACAGTTTTGAGGGGTTACGTTAGTGTTTCCGTGGGTGGGGGAGCGCCCTCTCCGGGTTTGGGGTGTCCTCAGCTCTGAAATTCTAGTTCAAAACCAAAGCAAAGCAAAGCAAACGACTTCGCTGTGTTTCTGCAGAAGGATTTCTCAAGGGTATCAGGATATGGAAATGGATACAAAAAGCCACCCCCCCAAAAAAACACAAAACAAAAGAAAAAAAAATCAAAACTATATATATATATGCGTATATATATGTATATCTCTCTATAGAGGGCACTTTGCAGGAACACTGTGCTGTACTGATCTCGAAATCTCTGCCTGCCTGTGTCTCTTACACCTTTTGCATCGCTGTTCTCTTTGTTTTAGGGGAAAAAATTAGATTACACCTTGTCAAATTAAAATAACAAAAATAAAATAGCAAAGCCTGTGTTTCATGTTACAGAGCTGCTTGAAAAACAATTGGGTTCAGATTGCTCTGTATTCAATCCTGTAAAAAACAACAGAAAAAAAAAAAAAAAAGAATTCCAAAAGACCAGAGATGTTCAGCCAGCCTGTCACTCAACTAATGGGGATTTTTTAAGTGGAAAAGTAACAATAATTGGGAAGGTAATGGATTTCCTCCAGACCAAATCCAAGCCTTGGTCTCATTCTTTATTTATCTACCTATTTACTTATTTATTTTTATTTACCGTGAAGGAAATTAGGAAGGAGATGGGCCTGAGGAAGGAAATATCTCGTCCTCTGGAGGGATGGAGGTCGGAAATCCAAACCCGCAGAGCGGAATGAGTTTGCAATTGGAATGGGAGAGGGAGAAGGCAGAGACAGGAGCAGGGATGGACCAGCTTTTGGGAGGGGAGGACAGGTGTAATCTAAGCTTCACTAATAATGTAGAGGCTGCACATTATTTTGGCACCCTTTCCCCTACCCCTTCCTCATTTTGGAGCAAGACGGAATGACTCCTGTCTCACCAAAATGGCCAATAATGTCCGCCTTCTCACCTCATTTGGAGCAGCAGCTTGCTGAGTGTCAAAATGTTTAATACCATTTGGTTTTGTTTGGTGCTTTCAACCAGTCACTTCACTTTCTTTTGTTCCCTTTCTCAATTAATTTCTTCTTTAAGATATAAGATATGTTTATCTTTTAGTTGGTTTAATGTGAATCGGGGTTTGAAGTGACGGGTTCTTGTCTAGTACATTCTCCTTTCCCCACCTCGCTCCTCCTCCAACATTGTTCTCCCTGAGCTTATCTGGAAGGGGCTTAAAAATTGGAACTGGTGGGTTTCCTCAGCACAAACTGGTTGGTTGGTCCTCAGATTCCTCTCACTAGCAGCGTCCTGGGAGTGCATTTTAAGGATGGATTCTGGTGTTGCAAAAGTCAACTCTGGTTCTCCCAGTGTCTCTTCTGATCAGGTCTGTAAATCTGTCCCTTTCCAAAACATCTCTCACCTTTGTGGACCCCAGCTCTCTTTTTGACCGAGTGGTGGTGGTGGTGGGGAACCGTAGCGATGTTGATTGGTACCTTCTGGTTGGAAAGAATAATGCACCAAAAATGCCACTCACAGAACACAAACTGGGTTAACCTCTCAGCAACAAAACCAATTGGCTTGACGTGGGTGTGAAAAGTTATGCATCTGTTCGGCTTCTAATGAAAGGGATTAAGCAGAATTTGCCTGTATGAAATACTCACCCAAAAGATGATATTAAACAAACTCATCACTAACTGCACTTCAGAAATCTTTCTATGCCTCAGAAATTGAAGTAATTTTAATGTCTTGCATCCCAAATGTCCAGCTCCGGTTCTAAAATCTGGTTCTATCAGTAACAAGCTGTATCCTTGTTTGAAAAAAGCTCCTGAGAGTTCTTTGGCCGTTGAAAAGTGTGTTTGTGTGTGCCTGCTTGTGTGTGTCTGTAGGGAGATGTTGCACATGGAGCATGCACATCTGTGTACGCATGCAAGGTTGGCTTCGTAAAGCAGGTCTGACAAAGCTGTCATGGAAACCAAACATCCCTGAAACTCAGGGAAGGTGCTTCTTGAAATGAGAAATTGGTAATAGTATGAGATAAGTGTCTATAAAGTAGAGCCCTGACTGCCACATCCCAACTTTCCCTTTCCAGGGAGGGCAGTTCTTTTTTTTCTGATCCTTTGGATGCCTTACATAGCAAAATGGAAGGAATCTCTTCACCACATTTTTTTTTTTTTTCACATGTAAAATTTCCCTCTTTCAGCTGCTATTTGTGAAACCCAGCTGGACCCAGAGCTGAAATTGCGTTTGGTTCAATCTCTAGCCACACTTCAAGCTTTCTTCCCACCGCCGCTCTCCTCCTCCCGGGCTCTGACCTACATGCTGACCCGGAGATTCTCAACTTGACAAATCTCGTGTCAGCAGCCAAATCAGAGCGGGAGAGCAATTAAAATAAACAGCAGTCTGATGGTTCTGGGTACCCAGAGACGAGCCCTTTAAGTATTTCCTGTTACAGTAGAGGCGGCTGTCACAGCCCTGAGCCATCGCAGGGATGTATCCAGGGGGTCTCTGAAGTCTCAAACGTTTCATGTTGGAGTTCACATCCTAGACTGGTGTGTGGATGTCTGTATATTTGTGCGCACACGGGAGTGTGTAGCTTTTTTTAAACCAGGATGCACAACAGAAGTGCTACTGCCCAGTCTGGCCTTGCACTGGCCTGTCGTTAACCTGCTCCAAATTCTTCCAGATGGCTTGGTTGCTCCCCCTTAGTTAAGTGTGACAAATACCATTAGAACAGCCCAAAAAGCGATGCTGCCCCGAGACCCCAGGAAGCTGACCTGAACCCCTGGGTGCTGCGGGGAGGGTGGGCAGAATTGCTTGGTGGCTCTGGCTCCGTGGCCCCGAGCTTGTGTTTTGTGAGTGGATCTCTCCCATCCCTGCCCAGGCAGCAGCAGCTTCTTCCCTTCAGACTCCGATTCTCAGCACTCCACCATACATCAAATGATGCTTTTTAGTTATTCGATTCTGGTTTGTTCTACCTTTTTTTTTTTTTTTAAATTTTCTTTCTTTCTTTTTTATTTTTTATTTTCTCTTTTAGTTCGGTTTTATTTCTTTGTGATTAGTCTCGGTTTGAATTACTTGTCTTGTTCTGTTTCCATGACAACTCGGTGTTTGCATCCCACCTGCCGTTGTTTGTTGCTGTTGATGCTGTTTGCTGACCGGATCTTGTCCGGCGTATGTCTCCCCATTTCTCCTCACCTCTTCCCACCTTGCCTCCCCTCTCCAGAAGGTTACATACCAGCCCCTCCTCAGAGGAGTCATCCCCACCCCAGATCTGTCTGCATGTTGACCCCACTTGTTTCTTTTCAAGTTCTCTCCATCTTCTCTCAGATTGTGACCGGTGTGGTCTTCACGTGGCTCCATTTTCTGAAATGCAACACCTCCTGAAGCAGAGGGTGGGAAGAAGGATGGAGTAGGCAGCAGGGACATACCCTCACATCTAGGGCTGACAGTCTCCCCTAGCAGCATGGCCGGAGGGAGCGAGGAGCACGTTGCCCCCTCTCTTGGACCAGTGCTGGTGCCTGAGGTCGTGCAGATCCCATGGTACCCTCCTTACACCTTTCCCTAAGCAGAAAGTCACCTTCTAGTGTTAGTGTCCAGATGAGTTTGCAGTCTCTCCCCAGCTACCCTGGAGGCGAGGCCACGCTCTCTGTTCTCCTCCCAAACCCACGCATGCAGGAATTCTCCTCTGACATCCCTGAGCTCCTCATCCCACCAATCTGGGTGTCTTCTCTTCCTTGCCTCTCCGTGCTGGTTCCTGGGCACCAGTAGCCGTGCAGAGAAGGATCCCATAGCACCCTGGGAAGAGCACACCTCTCTGTGAAGACATCTCCTTGTCAGCTGGTGGGAGGAGGCAGAGGCTGGATTTGGCTTTTGTTCAGCAAAGCCCCACTAAATGGGAACCAGCCACTGCCTCTCCTGGCAGCGCTCGCCCTGTCTGAGGACATCTGTGATGTTGAGCGGCAGCCAGGGAAGGGAGCTGAAGAGAAAATACTAGAAAAACCCAATGCATCAGTTCCGGGGAACATCTGAAGGCACTGGGACTCGGGAGGGGCAATGGCTCTGATGTCCTCTGCACTGCTTTTGCTTGGGTGCCACGGCCACTGATTTTGTAGACAGGTTGTCCCACCTGGGGGTGGGACAGCGGGGACAGATATTTTTCAGGCCCCCAGCACTCCTAACTGTCCCACCCCCTCGCTCCCCACCCGAGGGGAGCTGACTGCATGGCTGAAGCTGGAGGAAGCCCGTGCTCCTCTTCTCCTCGGGCTGCTGCTGTGCCTGCATCTTCCCGGGCTCTGTATCCTTTGGGCTGCGCTTGTGGATGGGACCTTGCCCTCAGCTCCCCCCCCAGGGCCCCTCCGATCCACATCCCTTCCTCCTTCATCCATTCTCCTGCTTTCATCCCGAAGGAAGAGCACCCACCTTGGCCAGTCCCAGCCCAGTTTAGTTCAGAAAATGGAGCCAAGGAAACCTCACCCTCCCCTTTGCGTCCATGTTCTTATCGTGTAAGGTCTGGAAGCTGCATCCACCTCTCTGCTAAGGAGATGCACAGAACATGTCACTGTTTTCTCAACGTTAAAGTTTCATTACCTTGTTTTTCTTATTAATTCTATTCTATTTATTATTCCGCCAGGGCTGAGATGTGACAATGTGAGCCACCACATTGGGTCACATCAGCTAGAAAAAGTATGCAGCATTAAAGTGGGTTTCCCCCTCCCCTCCCTCTCTTTCTCTCTCTTCTTTTTCCCTTCCTCTCCTTGTTCTCCTTCTCCTTGTCTTCCTTTCTTTCTCTGTCGCTCTCTTTCTATTCAGTATCCATGTGGGCATTTGCTAGCCGCCCATAAATTAAATTTCTCTGCATTTTCTTTTCTCTCTCTCTTTCTATCTTTTTCTCTCTCTCTTTTTTACCTATTTTGCATGATGTTTGTGACTCTGAGAGCTGCATCTATCGATGGAACCGTGTCAGATCTTAAAGAGGCTTCGTTAGGGTTTCTATACCCGAAAACCACAAAAATTTCATTAGAGTTTCTCATCTTTTCCACACTCCTTCTCGCTCCAGGGGGACTGCCTCCCCCTGGACGGTTCTCACACGCAGACACTTAACTAAATTCTATCCCGCTCCGGGGGCTCCCTCTCCTTCCTTTTTTTATATTTTTGCCTTTTTGACTTTTCAAGTGGTGTCTCACTGGCCTTTGGGGATGTGATGCTTCTCTCTTTGTTGAATTCTCTGGGTCCAACAAGGCAAAACCTTGAGAAGTTTCCATCTCCATCCCAGCCTTCTCCTCGCCACCACCCCACCTCTTCAGCACCCCCCGGGGCACGGGGCGGCCGGTGGGAGAGGACCCCTCTCTGGAGACGGAGGAGGCACCTGGACCCTTTCGGGCCGTGGTGGTGGAGGGGCTGCTCCTTTTGCTGGGGGAGAAGGTGATGTGGGACTGGGACCCCACTGGAAAAGGGGAGGAGCAGGATCCCAGGGCGCGGAGTGGGGAGCTGGGGGCCCCAGCGGCTGTGGAGGAGATTTTTCGACGCTCGCCATGCCAGCTCTTGCCAGTAAAGATGAGAAATTGCTAATAAATTTTTGTGTATTTATCTGTGCTGTGATGGGTCTAATCTTGATCAATGGAACCCTGTTGCTATGAAATATCGCTTTTATGTCTATATTCTATATATTGTTTGTGAAGTAAAAATTTATTTGAAGTTTAATTTTTTTGGTTTTGAGTTTTGAGTTTTTAATTTTTTTGGTTTTTGTTTTGTTTTTAATGAAGGAAGAAAATAAGTGATGACAAACCCCATCTATATTTAAATTATCTTTTGCTCTTTTTTCTTTTTCTCCCTTCTTTTTTCTTTTCTTTCTTTTTTTTTTTTGTTTTTGTTTTATTTTGGTTTGGGTTTTTTTGTTTCGTTTCGTTTCGTTTTGGTTTTGGTTTTGTTTTTTTTTGTTACCTCTGTGTGTCTCATCCACAGTTCGCCGTGTGGCCCCTCGCTTCTCCATCTTACCTGTCAGCCATGAAATCATGCCTGGAGGCAACGTCAACATCACCTGCGTGGCCGTGGGTTCTCCCATGCCCTACGTCAAGTGGATGCAGGGAGCAGAGGACCTGACGCCTGAAGATGACATGCCCGTGGGCCGAAATGTCTTGGAGCTCACGGATGTCAAGGACTCAGCCAACTACACGTGTGTGGCCATGTCCAGTCTGGGAGTCATAGAAGCCGTTGCTCAGATCACGGTGAAATGTAAGAGAGTGTGAACACGAGTGCGTGGGTTCCCCCCGGCTGCATGTTCCTAGGAGCGTGCACGCACACGCGTGTGAGCTGCTGCACGGGTGTGTATTTGTGCAGGGCACATGCTGTGTGCACGGTAACGGAGCGTCTGTGCATGTGTGCAAAGCAAACACGGGCACGGGTCGTGTTTGTGCATGTGAGCCTCTGTGGAAACGTGGTCGTGCCTGTCAGCCTGCGCCACTGCACGAGTGGGAATGTCACCGTGTGACTGTGGGTCCCCGTTCCTGCTTGTGTCCTTGTGTGTCTGCACGGGGTGAGCCTGTGGCTGGTCTGCACGTGAGGAGTGTGGGGACACAATTGTGCATGTAAAAAGGTCGTCGTGCATGAGTGTGTGTGGGTGTACATGGGAGAAGGAGCAACGTGTCTGTATGGGCATGTGGTGCATGTATGGAAGTCCGTGTTGTGACCAGCCTGTACACGTGTAAGTGTGTGAGCATGGGCAGGAAAACAGGCTTGTGCACCACGAGTGCCGTGTGCTGGGATCTGTGCATGCATCTTTGGGGATCCCACGCACAGAGATGTCCACAGCAAAGGGGAGGCTGGTGGCTTGAGATCTTCCCTCGCTTTAGGACGCCTGAGCTGTTGGTTGTGAAGAAGGCTGTGATCCACACCCCCGCATGCTTGTTGCTGCCTTGGGCTCTGAGGCTGGCCAGGCACTTTGCGAGGAGCCTTGGATGGCTTGAAGCCTGCATGCCATCCCCTTCCAAGGTTAGAGATTCAGCCAAGGCCCTGAGGATCTCTGGCATGTGTGCCCTTGCAGTAGAGCCTAGTTCCAGCATCTTAGTGGCCGTTGTTGCCTCAGCAAGAGGGGGAATAACCCCAGCTTCCAGCTAGAGATTCCCAAGAGGAGCACGGGTGCAAATCTTCAATCTATTCTGTCCTCAGCAGGGGAGTATTAAAACCCAAGCGGGATGCCCCTGTGGTTGGGTGAGTGGAGAGCTCTGTGTATGAGCTGGTGTCTGCTCCGAGTGATGGTGTTGCCCACGAGGGATCTGGGGGGAGACAGGGTGGGAAAGGATGCGGGAGGGTGCGGGAGAGGAGAAGAAATACTTCGGAGAAGGGGAGGGCTAAAGAAAAGCAATCCTGTTGTATTGGTGCATGCAACTAAGGAAGGTCTGACAGTAGAAATGAGTAGAGACTAGTGAATTTTGACACGACGCTCATCCTGAGCTTTTGCACAGGGAGTGGGCTCACATGGTAGCAGAAGGATGCCTGGGGCTGGACCAAGGTGCTCTTTATTTTCCTGAGTATTTTCTTCCTTCCCCCTTTTCCCTGTCTTATTCTATCAATTTAAAAAGCTGCTGTGTAAGATGCATT
This sequence comes from Scolopax mira, assembly GCA_004320125.1. Classification (NCBI taxonomy): domain Eukaryota; kingdom Metazoa; phylum Chordata; class Aves; order Charadriiformes; family Scolopacidae; genus Scolopax; species Scolopax mira. Next base: position 52,393 of record BJBW01000316.1, on the reverse strand, counting down.
GCTTCTGCTTCCAACTGTCTTGTCTCCTCAGATGGGGAATCTTGCCCTGCTGGTGCCTTCTGCCTTTTGTCATTTTATTTGTATTCTGTTCCCCGGTGTGTTCCGGCGTGTAAGCATCTGCCATCTTTCCCAGTCAGAAGATGAAAGGAGAAGTTAGAGCTTTCGAGGTGCTCAAGTCTAGAGAAGAGGGTTGAAAAGAGTCCAGAGTGTGTAGTGAGGGAAACACCTAAAGTTTCTGTTAAAGGTCTCTGACATTTAGTGTGGATCCAGCAAGCTCCAAAGGTGGTCTTCTGGGTGAGGGACAGGGGCGATGAGTATTACCACGCGGTTGTGGCTTGAGAGGAAGCACTCCCAAGTATTTATAGTTTTCTAGTTCTGGAGAGCTCAGTCCACACTGAACCCTGAGGTGCAGCAGTGCTGGAGCTGGGCTGCCAGCGCTGTTTCACAAGATCTGATTATGGGCTCAGAAGGAGCTTCTGCGAAACGGCTTTTTCTTAACTGAGCCAGCGGATGTGCAGCTGAAATCTGTGCTAATGATTCCAGATGTTTAGCTGAACACTTTCCTTTTGATGGAGCAGTTTAAGGAGGATAATAGAGTGTATAACTAGGTTCATAATATTTCAGCGGCACTTTACTGAGCTGCTGTGCTGTGATTGGTACTGTGCCTCTGGCTCCTGCAGCCCTAACTAGCCCAATTAGGCACCATTTCAGCGTATGTGGTTTTTTTTTAAATGTCTGTTCTTCCTGATCCTCAGCACTCCCCAAGGCTCCTGGGACGCCGGTGGTGACAGAGACGACAGCAACAAGTATCACCATCACCTGGGACTCTGGAAATCCAGACCCCGTGTCCTACTATGTCATTGAATACAAGTCTAAAAGCCAGGATGGACCGTATCAGATCAAAGAGGACATCACCACCACACGCTACAGCATTGGGGGGCTCAGCCCCAACTCTGAGTACGAGATCTGGGTGTCTGCAGTCAACAGCATCGGGCAGGGTCCTCCCAGCGAGTCAGTGGTCACTCGCACTGGGGAACAAGCTCCGGCCAGTGCCCCCCGGAACGTGCAGGGTCGAATGTTGAGCAGCACCACCATGATCATCCAGTGGGAGGAACCGGTGGAGCCCAACGGGCAGATCCGTGGCTATCGTGTGTATTACACCATGGAGCCTGATCAACCTGTCAGCAACTGGCAGAAGCACAACGTGGACGACAGCCTCCTGACCACGGTGGGGAGCCTTCTTGAGGACGAGACCTACACAGTCCGGGTCCTGGCCTTCACCTCCGTGGGAGACGGGCCACTTTCCGACCCCATCCAGGTTAAGACGCAGCAAGGAGGTGAGTACCTGTGTCACTGCCTTTGTGTAGGGAGAGGTGTTGGCTCTAGCATTATCCAGCTGTGGCTGCCATGTCACATGTCACACATGATTTCCCACAAGGAAGCTCAGTCCAGTGGGTAGAGCCAGAGGGCCTGGTGCATGATTTCTGGTCTGTTTTTTCTGGGAAAGGTAGCTGCTTAAACAGGTGAAGCAAGCAGTTATGCAAAGAGAATCCATTTCTGCTGTGCCACGTTTCAAAGTGAGGTGTCTTATTGCTTCCAGTTTCTAAACGTCTTTAGTAGACTCACTGCCCAGGCAATGGTGAAGCTTAACTCTTCCTAAAGTACCCAGAAACTGCCTTCTCAGAGTTGAGTGGGGAATTAGCCTTATTTTGCCTTTTTCTAAAAAGGGAGCAAAACAAAACCCAAATTGTCACAGCAGATGTGTTGAGCTGAGAAAAATGGCAGGTTTTATCACAGGTTGTCACCCAGCATGCTTTCAGGTGCTCTGCTTATGGGCTGGGGTGCTCATGAGGAAACCCTGCATCCTCAACTCATGGGCTTCCCACTTCCAGAATCTTCTAATACTGGGAATGAGTGGGATGGGCTGTATCCTGCACAGCCAAGAAAGAGGTGTATGATCCAGTAGGACTATTCCATCTCCAGCAGCTCTGGACGTGCTCAAGTCCTGCAGTGGGATTTAAAAACCCACTGCTTTAAAAGAAGGTCCTGCCCTCTGCAGCGTGGCATTTTGCTGCTGACCTGCTCTTCAAACACAGGAAACAGGGCAGGAGTCTACTCAGTCACCAAGTTAATGCGTTTTCTCCTGTCTCTCATCTCATCTCCTCTGCCCTGTTGGCTCCTTCTCTGCATTAGTTCCTGGGCAACCGATGAATTTCCGAGCAGAAGCCAAGACAGAGACGAGCATCGTGTTGTCATGGAGCCCTCCCCGCCAGGAGATCATAGTGAAGTATGAGCTCCTCTATAAGGAAGGAGACCACGGCCGGGAGGTGAGTCTGGAGAGGAGCAGCACAAAGGGGCCTCAAGGAGCATCCCCAACCCTCCATTCCCTGAGGTGGCTGAGCGAGGGGAGTAGGGCAGGTGTCTCTGGGCAGGGCTTGCCTCCGCTCCCTTTTTGTTTTTTTTTTATTTTTTTCTTCCCCCTCGCCCATCTCAGGTGCCGAAGAACTTCGAGCCAACGACCTCCTTCACTTTGGAAGGCCTGAAGCCCAACACTGAGTATGTCTTCCGGCTGGCTGCCCGCTCGGCTCTGGGCCTGGGGGCCTTCACCCCGGAGGTCAGAGAGCGCACCTTGCAGTCTAGTAGGTGTCTCTCCTTTTCCCACCCTTCTCTGAGGGGAAGACAGTCAGGGAGCCAGAGATGGTGGGCACAGGGGTACGGAGCTGTGGGGCAGACGTTGGCGGTGCTGCGGCCTTTCACACCTCAGGGGTTCCCCTGCGGGGAGGACAGTGGGAGGGGGGACGCCTCTGGGACCTTCTGCCTTCTCCCTTCCTTGCCCCAGGTAGCTGAGATGTGAAGTGGGGCTGGTGCATGTCTTTTGGGGGGGGATAAATGGCAGCGGGAGGCCACTTAGCACCATCCTCTCAGCGAAGAGCTCGTTGATGGGCCGCGTTGGCACTGAGCATGCTCAGGGAGGAAGGCAGCCCCACCATCACGCAGCAGAAACTGCCTGGCCACCAGCAGAAACCCAGCAGCCACTCTCCCGGAGGGGGGCACAAGCCATGAAGCAGGGAGACAGATGGAAAATGGGGAGGAAGAGGAGAAGGGAAGGCGATGAATCAAAAGTCCAAGGTTTTCACCAGCCTCTGGGAAAGCAGTCCTCATGCTCTTTTCCATGAGCGACTTAGTAGCTGTGGGGAGGAAGGTCCTGCTGGCCCAGTGAGCGCTGGGAATGGTCCCATTCGGGCTCTGGCAGAGCGGGAGAGAGGAGTCATGTGGAGGCTGGCGGGGGGGTGCGTGTGTGAAATTAATGACACCAGGATGGAGCGTACGCAACCAAAATGTGCTGGTTTTAGTTTAATGGATTGTCTCCCTTTGCTGTTGCCCTGGGGACAATAACCCTGGATGGCAATATTTCAACCTGGGCTTTTCACAGATCTTTGCTTTTAAATGAGGTGTTTTTTCACTGCATGAGTGGCTGTGGCAGCTGTTCTTTGTGTTTTCTGTCTCCTCTCATCTCTACTAAATCACTCCGCTGCAGTTTGGAGTAGCCGGGAGCAGAACTAACTCAGAAATGGCTCTGGTCACCAGTGTGAGGAGAGAGAGCGCCTGCTCCCATCTCTCAGAGTCCTTAACAAGGGAGAGCAGTGGGCTCTCGGCTGGGCACCTGCCCCATCTTTCCGTTTTAATTGTCACATCTTGCTCTCTCTCTCTCTCTCTCTCCCCCTTTCCCCTGTCTCTCTCCTCTTTCTCTCCCCCCCAGGAGTGGGAGGAAAGGGGAGTCTGTTTCTGCATAGAGAGAACTCACTGGGGCTTTCTCAGGCCTCCAGTCCATTCAAAGATACTTTGTTTTCTTCTTTCCTTCAAATGTTTTTTCCCCTTTTTTCCTTTTAATTTTTTTTTTTGCTTACTCTGTCTACGTATCGAAAGAAAATCCTTTCCTGACTCTGCTGCAGATCGGCTGGTTCTGATCCCAGTATGGTACTGTCAGAGGGAGAATCACTGTGGGGCGGGTGAAAATGAACTGAAAGGACCTGAAAAACAAGTGTCAAACTTACTTACCCACACTCTGCTTCTGTTTTACAAGGGACTTCCCTCTTTGAGGTTCATGGGGATGGGAGGAAAAGGGGTCTCGGATTTGTGCTTGATAAAAACAGCCTGGAAGAGGGGTGCAGGAGCTGATGGCAGTAGGGCTTAGTGACACTGAAAATTTTCCCCTAAAGGGTGAAAAGAAGGGGATCTGGGAAAGGGGAAGGCTTTTTGGGGCTTTTTCTAACTTGGCACCTGCCCAGAAGGAGGCCTGGCTTATTTCTGTGTAGCTCAGTTTTCATAGGGATAGTTTCATTAATTGAACGCTCTTAAGAACATCAGCTGGGAGCTGTCAGTGTCCTGTAACACGGTGAAACACATTTTTTCCTGGCTGGCTGTTGGAGGAACGAGTCAATTCTCCCTGGTCCGGGCGACATCCTTCGGCTCACAGACCTTCTGGCTCGGGACAGGCTTTTTGTGTCTTCCCTCTGCAGCTCCTTTTCCGTTCAGCTCTTCCTTGGCTCCCTCCATGGCTCTCCTTTCTTTTCTCTTCTCTGCCTGCCTGCCTGCCTGCATGCTCTTGCAGCCAGATGAAACCCTGCTCTCTCGCTGTCTGTCTCTTGCTGGGCGGCTTCACACCACGATGGCATCTTGTCTCTGCAACGGCAAAGCCTCCCCTGGTTCCTCCCGCAGCCTGCCACGGTGCTCGGTGCTCTACCCCTCCTAGCCCAGCTGGCAAGCATGTGCCTGCATGCCGCAGCCCTCCCTGCATTGCACACCTTGCTGCACAACACCCTCCACCTCCCTTGTCAGGGTTGGCTCCTCCTGAGCATCATAACCAAAGTAAAAATCCATTAAACTAAAGGTAAAGTATCTTTTTCTTCTTGAAGTAGCTGGGTTTTAACTCTTCAAGTACCAGAGACGTAGATTGTAAAAACAACAGAATCTCATGGTTGGAGGAAGCTGGTTTGCCCTTTCTAACTAGCCATGACCTTCCCAGGGCTCCTTGGCAACTCTCCTACCCAGAAATTTCCAAGCACAAAGCATGCATCGACAGACAGGGGTGGCAGGGTGGGTGCTGTGAGGCTGCATGTGCAGGTGTAGAGGAACAACGGGGCTTTCTTACCCTCTGTTCCTTCCTGAGAAAGAGGATGTTTCCCCCAGCCATTAGCTCTGCTCTCCTTCCCTTCCCCCGTCCTCACAGTATATGAAGTGAACAAAACTTTATACAAAGTCTATGGTACCTAAAGGGTTAAAAAACGTTGTATTGTACAAGGTCAGTAAGGGTCATTCTTGTGGCTTGGACAGTCAACTTTAAAGCATGTAAAAGATGCAGCTCAGGTGAGTACTGGCTGGTCTCAAGCGGATTCACAAATACAGTCCACCCTGTGGCTGCAGGCTGACACACGCGTGCGTGGATCTGCACACACACTCCTCCATGGCCTGGAGGCTGGGGAGGGGTTCCCAAAGCGCTGTCTGCCCACTAAAAACAGAGGCCAGCAGCCAGAGATGAGCATCTCCTGGTTTAGGGGTGGGGGGGTCTCGCCTCTGCCGTGGCTCCCTTTCCCAGCAAAGGGGCTTGTTGCAGAGGTGAGCTCCCGGCCCCCGCTTTGGGCTGCGGTGCTTTGCCTCCTGCCCACGGCTGCCACCTCCACGGTGTCCCCACGCACACGTCTCCAGGGTCATGCAGGTTGGGCTGGATTGTGAAGGAAACTCACAGTGCCATCAACTTCCCCAGAAGCGGCTCCAGTCTGGCCAGCCAGCCCTTGATGGCTGTTTTCATCCAGGTGCTGTAGTCGATGAGAGTGACGGGGTGGGAGTCTGGGTGGGATTTGGGCCTTCTCCCCCATCGTGTCACATCCCACCACCCCCCCCCCCCCCCCCAACCCCACCTTTTTGACCAGAGAAAGTGCAAACCATCCCAAAAGGAGGCCTCACTCCAGGGCCTCTCGGTAGGTCCCTGTGCTGGAGCGTAGAGGGTGAGTGAGCGAGCGAGCGTGACCACCCCAGTGCCAGCTGGAGCCAAGGCTCTGCTTACTGGGGCTTTCAGAATGAGTTGCAGGATGGAAAGGGTAGGTCAGGTCAGACCCTCTCTGCAGTGGGTTTCTCAGCCATGGTGGCTTTGGCTGGACTGCTAAACAGGAAAAGTGGCTTTTAACACTACCAGCCCCTGATGGCGAGAAAAAAAAGAAGCAAACAGCATCATGGCAGGCACTGGGAGAGGGGCCAGTCTTTTCCTCCCTGCCCTGAAAGGGACTCCAGTTGCTTCTGGGGTGTGGAAAGGAGCAGCACCCCTCCGTTCTGGAGATGTTGGTGCTGCGTCGAGCAGAGCAGAAGGAGAGGGCTACGGGGGGGAAGGAGGTAGATCCCCCCCGTGGGAATCTGCCCTCGGTGCAGGCAGCTCAGCAAAAGAGAACGGCTCGGGGTCCAAAATTGCCATTGCTGTGATAGCTGGGGTTCTGCTGGCAGCGAGGGAGGAACCCAGCCCGGGGAGCTGGCAGCGGGGCAGGGTGGTATTTTAAAAGCCAGTCATGTGCAGAAACCCACCAGGAGCTTGGTCTGGCCTCGTAGCTCAGTTTCTCTCGTTCTCTCCTAAGAAAGTCTTATAAATTAGCAGTTGAAGCGTGGAAGGTAGGTAAACAGACTGGGAATGTTCTGGAAGGAGTCACTTTGATATCAGTATTATTTTATTATTATGATTTCCTTTCTGATTTTTTGTTTGTTTGTTTTAAATTACTGGCTCGATTTACGTTTTGTTTTCCAGTTTGTTACTTTTGGTTCTGTTTGTTTGGCATATTTTATATTATTTTTTGCGTGGCTAGCCATGGCCAGGGATCGCCACCCTCTGCACTGGAATTTCTGAAGATAAGGGGTTTGTTTTGCCATTTTAGCGTAGCAATAAAGCAGAAAAGTAGGAGAACAACACCCAGAATGTCCTCAGCACTGCAGTGTGAGGATAATCCTTAGGCTTTCTGCAAAACCTTCTGATTTCTGTTTGAAAGAGGCACACACAAAGCACGTGGCGTTCGTTCCAGTGTAAACTGGGAAAAGCAAGACTTGGTTTAGCAGAGTCCTCAAGGCAAACTGGGCCTCAACATCTGTTTGTGACTCAGGGGTGGGAGGGGGAGGTTTGGAAAAAAAACCATTCCTCAGTAAAAGAGCTTTTTGTTGATTGAAAAGAAATAGCGAAATGAGAAATGGTGACCAGCATTTATCTGCTGCCTTGCTTCTTGCAGGTGATGCTTTGGGGGCTTGTAAGGACACCCCAGTTTCTGGCAGAGTCTGCAGAGAGTTAAAAGCTGCTTATTGCAGTTTGACTGTGTTGGGTGAGATTGGATGTGCAGATTTGCCTTTCCCTGGGCTAATGGATAGTAATCAGTGATCCAAAGAAGTCTGGTCTGTTTCCCAAAACCCCCAGGCTGCAGGTGGGGGACAGAAGTGGCAGACTCTGGACTTTGCTGAGGTCTCAAACCCATCCCCATCAGCGATCCCACGTTTCTGGCAGTTCTCCCTGCATCTCGGGGCACAGCCACGGCACCGCAGTGTGCGCCCCAGCACGTAGCATCTGACGGAGCTGGTGTCAGCATCCTGCTTCCCACGGAGCAGCCAGCGCTAAAAATGACCTGCTGCAGCTCAGTAACACCCAAGTGAGCAGCGCTGGGCTGGAAAGATGGGGTTTACACCTTCCCCATCTCCTGAAAAACAGCCCGTAGACACTTGTCTGCTGCCACTGTGAGAACAGGCAGCCGTGTGGGGCCACACTCCTGAAGGTGTCTGTCCTCCCAGGGCTCTCAGAAATACCTTGATGTAGTTTAGTGGGGAGCACAACAGGAATTAGACCTGCTCTGCTTCTGAAAACCCCATTCTTACCTGAATACCTTCTCTAACCCGCTGCCTCACTCTTTCACAAGGCTTTTCTCCAAACCCCTCCTGTCTAAACACACTGGGGGCTCCTTGCTGGGCAATATCCTGGGCATAACCCCACGTATTTCACCTCCCGCAGTCTGTGGACGGCTAATAGCTTCCATCTGGAGGTACAGACTCTTAAAATGTAAGCCTCCTGGCAAAAGATTTGCTTTTCTTACTTAATTTTCACAGATCCCTTCAAAGAAATTTGAGATCCCAGGAGACTGTGGTTTGGAAACAAGTGCTTTGCCAGCCAGGGCAGGGTTTGCCAGGCTGCTGTGAAACAGGGAGCTAAAGGAAAGGGCTTTCAGAGGGTGAAGCTGGGGGTTAGTGTTGTGCCAGCCGTGCTAGGGAGAGGCAGCAGGACCCCTCCTGGCTAGCCCGCTTGCTGTTTTAGTCCTTTGCTTTACAACATTTCAGTTTTAATGCCCCATTATTTTATTTCTGTTGGCTTTTTTTTTTTCTTTTCATTTAAAAAAAAAAAAAAAAAGACAACAACAAAAAAGCTCTCCTCTTTTTTAATTTTATCTTCCTAAACCAAATTTTTGTACGTTTTATTTTAGATTTTTTTGTTATCATTTTTCCTTTTTTTTTTTCTTTTTTATCTTTCCCATCTTTTGTTTTTTTCCCCCTTCTTCCCTTTCCCTCCTGAATTTTCCCCCCACTCCTAGAACCGTCTGCCCCCCCTCAAGACGTAAAATGCGTCAGCACCAGATCCACCGCCATTCTGGTAAGTTGGCGGCCGCCTCCGGCCGAAAGCCAAAATGGCGTCCTGGCTGGCTACAGCGTCTACTATCGAGCGCTGGACTCGGAGGACACGGAGCTTAAGGAGGTGAATGATATCCCCCCAACCACCAGTCAGATCCTACTGGAGTCCCTGGAGAAGTGGACAGAGTATCGCATCACTGTCGTGGCTCATACGGAGGTGGGGCCGGGCCCGGAGAGCTCGCCGGTTATCGTCCGGACAGATGAAGATGGTAATTGCGCTTTTTCTGGTTTTTTTCTGACTCCCCTGGTGAAAACGTGTCCCTGGAGTGGGCTTTTCCCACACATCGAGTCCCTCCCCGTGGCTCCTGTGGTGCAAGACCTGTCCAAGATGTGCAGCGTCCTTTGCTGCCGTGTCCCCGAGCCCCTCAGAAGCAGGGGCTGTAGGATTGTCCTCCCCTCCTCTAGGGTTGGAGGCTTTAAATATGGAGCTCCCAAGCCTTGGCTGCACCACTTTTCCTGAAAAGATGCTCTTGCTGAGACAAGGAGGCAGGAAGGAAATGAAATCGGAGAAGAGGAGACAGTCGCTGCCAGATTCAGAGCTCTCCCCACGCATTCCTTGCTACCAGCTCCTCTGGAAGTCAAAGTTTTGGTTAGTGGTAGAAAGGAAGAATTTCACTGAATTTCACTGAATTTTTAGAGTTGGAAGGGACCATAGAGATCTCTGATCAGAGATCAGAGAATCTCTGTTAAAGTTTAAAAAAACCTTCAGGCTCCAGTTCAGTGGCCCAGCTCGGAGACTTTTAGTACAAACAGGAATTTCAGTTCACAAACAGACTTGAATTTCCCTGGTGTTTCTACAGTAAAATAAAACCAGGGAAGAAATGAATATGTGTATGGAGGGAGAGCACTCTCCTGAAATACTATAAGGAAAGAAAATAATGGAAGTAAATTCTAAACTTCTCAGACTTTTTTCCTCCATTCCAAAATCAAAAGAATTAAAAAAAACCAACAGGCTTGTCCCCAGTGTGGGTCCTGTTTCCCTGAGCATCTGCCCCCATCCAAACGGATGGAATACCTTGCTCAGAGAAGGTGTGGGTTTCTTGCAGATGAAGCTGTCACGCACTCTTGTTACCATTGCACAGTATTGTTACCATGCACAATAAGAATTGTTATTCTTATTTCCAAAAATTCAACCCAAATTCCATCCATCTCTTTTCCTGTCCCGAGATCATGCAGCGGCTGTAACTACCGACCCACCGGCCCTGCCCGAGAGACAAGGGAGCTCCGAGGGCAGGTCCCCCTCCGTGTCCTCTCCACCATCCCACAGGCAGGACAGAGCTTTTCTGGCTCATTAGAAATTGCCTTTGCCCTTAGAATGTGATCCAGAACTATAAGATATTTCCATCTGAGAAAACTGGGGACAAAGGAGCCTGTGGAAGGATGGCTGGACTGCGAGATGGACCTGTTTGCATGCGTATTATATCCCCTAGAACTGCTTCCCCCTGTCACTGAATAAAGGCTAGTGACAGATGATGGGACATCTAGTTTGCTAAGTCTCTCCCTCCTTTCAGGGCTGAGGATTCAGTGTCCCATAGGTGAAGTGACAAGCTCCAGATGAAAGTCCCCAAGTGACTCTTGTCCCTTTCTTCCCCTCCTTGCAGTGCCCAGTGCGCCGCCTCGGAAAGTTGAGGTGGAGGTCCTGAACTCAACTGCAATCCAAGTGTTCTGGCGTTCTCCAGTCCAGAACCGCCAGCATGGCCAGATTCGTGGCTACCAGGTCCACTACGTGCGCATGGAGAACGGAGAGGCCAGGGGGCTGCCCCAGATCAAGGATATCATGCTGGCTGACGCCCAGGTAAGGACTCCTCTCCTTCTCCAACCTCCTCTTCTCTCAGGAAAGGTTTGAGGGGGTGGGTGCTCCAGCTGCCGTGTCTCATTCCAAACAACATCAGGCTGGAGAAAGTAGCTGAGGGTCTCTATGACAAGGTATATGTTGTCTTTCTGCAGTTCATTTGCATTCACAGCCAGTAGCTATTGTGGAAGAGTATGAACTGCTGTCCCAGCACTCAACTAAATACCGTCCCTCCGCCCTGTGTCTGGAAAGTCTGTTAAGACAGGCAAAGGCCACAGTGGAACCTACTAATTTCTCCCACTCTACTTCTTCCTTCATGCTGGCCTGGTAACTTCTGACCTTGTGTGGCTGCTTGCTCAGGGATTCCTTCCTCACGCTGTGTCTCTGTCTTTCCCTTCTTTCCCCTCTTGTATTCTCACGTGCAAAACCTCTCTTGTTCTCTGCCCAGTGGGAAACAGATGACACTGCTGAATACGTAAGTAAAAAAGTAAAAATCCTCCCATCCTGGTTCTTTCCCTTCCCTTCTCCCACTTTCTGTTGTGGTGTGATACTTTCCTTTTCCCTTATTTTTTTTTTGCAGTGCCCATGTGCCTGTTTTAAAGCCTGCTGTTGGTGTTCCCATGCATTGTCCCCCCCCGGTCACTTTGCTCTGCCACCCTGTGTGATGATTGTGTAGTTTCTCAGCACGTGGCAATGCTGCAGGGTTTTCCCCTCAGCTCCGAGGGAAGGATGAGTCCGAGTCTGCTGCTCCTCCTTGGGGATGCAGATGGGACATTGAATTTGGGACTACCTTGAACACATGCTTAAAGCTGGTCTGGTCTGCAGGCACCTCTGGCTTGTGTCTGAAAAACATAATTAGGCTGAAAAGCACTGGGAATTCAAAGCCCCATAAGTCCTAAGCTTTCAGGGCACGAACAAATGTTTTGTGCCTTTCAAGGGCCAAGACTCTTAGATATTCATTGATATAAAGCACTGAATTGCTATTGGCACTTCTACCTTTTAATTAGACCTTAAAACCGTTTTGGCTGTTTGACATTTGCTACATCTACTAAAATGTGAAATGTTTTCCATGATCTTACAGCTACAAAGCAGTAGGAGAAACCATTTCCTTCTTGGAACGGATAAATTGAAGGAATTCATGTCTCCTAGAGATGCCCAAGTGCCCTACAAAAGTAGGGGGCCTGTCTTTTACAGATGGAGAAACTGAGTCACACAAAAGACAAAGTCTCTTGCCTGAAATCTTAATAAAACTCAGTGGCAGATACAAATGCAGAACAGGGAAGATAGACCTTGCTCTGTAGCTAATGGCTTCCACACTTGTTGATCAAAATCCTGCTGTTCCGCTCCCTGCTCGGCTTTGGGGGCAATACAGATGTTTTCAGGACCAGCAAATTCTTCCCAAGTGCTGCCCTGAGATTTGGTGTTGAAAGCCCAAAAGGGACAGTGGGGGGTGAGGGGAGAGAGAGGCCAGAAAACATCCACAACCTTCACATCTCCCTCCCGTTCAGGGCCTTGGACAAAACCCTGCCGCATGCATCTCGTCCTGTTTGATTTAGCATGGGTATTCCTTTTACAACTCAGCCCTTTGAAGGGGTGTTTCATGGGGAAGGGCTGTTCTTGAGGCCAGTCTCCTGACAAAAGCTCTCGGGAGCCAGGTGTGGTGAGGTTGATAGAGGATAGAGGAAGGAGGGTGCTGGGGATTTAGCAGGGAGCTTTAGTATGCAAGCAGAAAATGTCATCTTGCACTTGGCGTTAAAGCAATCCCTTTAATATTATGAAGGCATTAAAAAATATCTCTTGAGGAGAGAAGGGAGGGGGGGGAATGGAGAAAAAGAAATGTAATCTCCCTGAAAGCGCTGAGGCCTCCTCTGAGACGGCACAGCGGAGAGGAACGCTTTGAAGAGCGCAACGGCGTTTTGATGGCTGAAGCAGTTTGTGTTGAGATGGAGAACGAGTAAGAGATAGATCTGGAAGAGAACACGTTGAACCAGGGCCCTGCAGAGAGGTGCTGTGTTCACAGAGGTGCTGTTGGCAGCCGGGGTGTGCAGAGCCTCTTGCTGAGGGAACTGGGCTCTCAGCCTCCTACATCTGCCCAGTTGCCCCCAGAGTGTCTTGTGGCTTCAGATTCAGTGAATGTTCTTGCATGCTAGGAGAGGGCTGAGACTTCTGCGAGGAGGAGAGATCCACCCGTGTGTACGTACCTGGATATTTACATGCTTTTCCTTTGGAATCTTGCAAACAGGAAATGATCATTGCTGGGCTCCAGCCTGAGACTGCGTATTCCATTACCGTAGCTGCCTACACCATGAAGGGAGATGGTGCTCGCAGCAAACCGAAAGTGGTCACCACAAAGGGTGCAGGTAAGAGTCTTTTCCTGAACCATTGGCATTCACCAGTTTCCTAATGCCAAGAAGCTCTTTATCCAGACTTAGCTTCTTTCATCCATGAAGGACAGACGTACAACAAATGCCATGCTGCTCCAAAGACAGAATTCTTTCTAGTAAGGCAGAAACCCCTTCATTCTTCACAGGTAGCCCTCACTAAATGACATAATTTTCTGTTCAGTGCTGCAGAACGCCCAGACACATCTAGAAATGCAAAAGAGGGTGAATTCACTGCTTGTAATCTCTTGTGCTATAAATTCTAGTGCACCACAGGTAAAGAGAACCTCTGACACTGTATCCTTGATGGTTGGTGCACACAGGTACTCTGGGGAACGGGAGAACCAGAGGTCTGCTGTCATGGTGTTGACTTGCAAAGATCTGAAAAGCAGCAGGGAGACAGTGGTGGCTTATACTGCCCGCTCTTCTCTTCTGGTTTTATGTCTGAACGTACGTCCCCTCTTCGCTTAGGACTGATGGAGGGAAAAGTCCAGACAGTATTGACCTTTCCTCACTGGCATTTCTGGGACCTGGGCTTTGCCTGCACGTACCATCCAGATCCATTCCTCCCTTTGACCTATTCCTGGTGGCAGAGTGTCCATCAGGCACCACCGTGCAGAGGACATGGTGCCAAGCTAGGATGGCAGCGCCTAAACAGAGGAGTGACAAAGGCCAACAGGGTGTCCCTTGCTCCTCCAAACAGTTGTGCTGCAGGCAGAAGGGAGAGGTACTCACTCCACATGTCCTCAGCAGCTGCATTCCTGTGGCTTCTGCAGTTAAACCTCAGCTCTGCCCTATGGGAAGAGTTCTGTGCAGTGGAGGGAGACCTGGAGTTGTCCTGCTCCCAGCCCATCTCTTGTTGGACTCTGGTTACCTCCTTTCACCCCATCTTTCTTGTGCTCTTTCTTTTGCTTCAAATGATGGCTTTCTCCCCTTTTCATTTCTTTGCTTTGTCTATTGCCTTTGCATCCCTGGCTATCTGTTCATTTTCTTCTTAGTTTTGGGACAGACATCTTCACCCTGCCTGTAGCAGCTGCATAAACTGACATCCTCCCTTGTTTCTGGGAGAAGGTTGCTCTCTGGCTCTGCAGGGATCAAAGGCCTTTGGTCAGAGCAGCATAATTAACCTGGAGACCTCTGCCCAGGCTCTGGAGGCAGCGCAGACTCAGCCGAGGGCACAGGACAGAGGGCTCAGGAGCCCTGGCCTGGAAAACACAGGGCTGGAGATGCAACTGCCCTCCATGCCCTTTCCTTTTCCCTGTCTGACTCACATCTTCGTCTCATTCTGTGTTCTTGTGTTCAGACAAGTGAATGGGATTTCAGCCTTTCTCTTTGCTCTTGCCTCTCCTGCCTAGTGAAGGGTACACAGGAGAGCAGGGTTGATGTCCAGGAGGGCCAGCTCTTGCAGATGTTTCAGCAGGATACGGTTGGGTCTCAGCATCCAGGCTCCTCTCCTCACACCTCGTAGTGTCAGTGCACTGTCAGGAGCCTTTTCCTTCACTCACCCTCTTCTCCTTCTCCCTCTGGCATTGCCCGTGTTTCTTCTCAATAGCTCCCTGGTTCTCTCCTCTTGTTCCCTTTTTCTGGAGAGCATTTCTCTCTGCCTCCCTCCTGGGTGTCACTCTCTCTTGTCACCCTCCCTCATCTCTCCCCATTAGGATTTCCAGTGCAGATCAGTCACAGAGGGATGTTTTCTCCAGCACAGCAGCTATTACCCAAAACTCAATTTCCCCCAACTTGAAATAGCTATTTAAAAAAAAAAAATCTTTCAAATAGCTCTGTAACATTCTTATCTTCTTTGCAGTGTTGAGTCAATATACCTTCCGAGAGGAGAGATTTCTTTCTTTATCATTCAGGGCTAGGGGCTGAATTTAAATACAGTAATACATCCAGTTTTCTCCTTTACTGTCCAAACCAATTGCAAAATAAAACACTTCTCCCCCCACCCCACGCTTTCTTCTCACCTTTCTTCCAAACAATATTTGTTGTGCAAATGCAATATTTTCAGGCTCAGCTGATTATAGTAACATTTGTGATAAAAGCAGAAACGTAAAGGTAATGGCATTGTTTTTCTCTTGAATGTGTTTCTTAGGCATTTCCAGGGGCGGCTCTCCCTGTGCCATTCCCTGGCTGTTCTTTGACAGTTTGAAATGAATAAAGCAGATGTTTCAGAGACGGCCTCTCGTCCCCGTGTTCCGATGTCGGTCAGTGGAGCTGACAGAGCAGTTTCCCCAGTTTGGCTCTGCCAGGGGTCCCTGGCACAGGAGCATCCTTCCCTGCCCATCCCCTCAGAAGCCACAGAGGGGCTCCCAGTGTGCTGACCCCCCTGCTGTGAGACACAGCCAGGATCTCTCCTAACTCCTTTCTCTCTCCTCCTCCTGTTCAACCAGAAGACATACCAAGGAGGAGAGAAAGAAATTAGATCTCTAATAGTGGAGTTGAGCGTAAATGACGTGTGAGCTGCTGGAATTAATGCTCTGCTTTCTCCAGCTTCAGGATCCTCTGGGCCTACACATGTCATTTAGCTGTGGCTGTGGGCTTGCTTTGCAATCAGGCACTGCCAGGGCTCATTAGACAGAGCTCCTGCAATATCCCCCCAAATGTGGGGGAACTAACTGACAGGTTAAGGAGGGAGCTAACTGAAAACACCGACACTCAGCTCTCTTCCCCCTTCCTCCAGAGGAGAGAAGCTGCACAGAGGAAGCAGCAACTCTCCCTACCCCCTGCCTCACACAGATTTTGGGCTCCATTTCCACTCTCTGTATTCTTCCTTCTTTCTGTACCCAACTGGGTGATCAGTGACCAGACTCACTGCGCTGGCCTCATGCCTGCTGCTCAGGACCTGGGGCTGCCCAGACTTCCTTTCCCATCCTCCATTACTTCGCTGTCAGCTGCTCTGGACTTCCCAGCCTGAGCCAATCTGTTCCCGTCTCTTTCTGCATGAGTTGTGCTGTGCAATGGAGGGTGGGAGTTTGGGGGACTCCTGCCTTCCTTCTTCCCTGCCCTGGGAAGCAATCTGCCGGGGTGATGAGGACAGGAGGCTGGGAGTCAGGACTCCTGAGTTTGTTCTTCCCAGCTCGGGGAGAGCATGTGGTCCAGTGATAAGGAAGGATGTGCATGCCATTCCGTCCAAGAAAATAAATCCAGAAATGTGTCACAACCTCATAGCTGACATCTTGGCAAAGCACCTCATTTCCTAAACTTGACAGAGACCATCACCTGTACTGTGGGTGGGCAGCTGTATTAGTGTATTGTTTACAAGGGGACAATATACACTAAAAGTCAAGCTAAACCTTGTCACTGATTTGAGGAACCTGTTGCTGCAGTTTAAGTCTCTGCATCTCCTCACCAGCCACCCCGTCCCACTTTGACTTAAAGCATCTCTCTTCTCTCCCAGTCCCAGGGAAGCCCATCCTGTCTGTCCACCAGACAGAGGAGAACACTCTCCTGGTGAAATGGGAGCCTCCTTTGGATGCAGAAGGTCAGGTGATGGGCTACCGGCTCCAGTTTGGCCGCAAGGATGTCGACCCCCTGGCTACCTTGGAGTTCACGGCCCTGGAGGATAAGTACACCGCTCCCAGCATCCACAAGGGCGCCACGTATGTTTTCAAGCTGGCCGTGAAAAGCCGGGCTGGCTTTGGGGAGGAAGCCGTGCAGGAACTCACCACCCCTGAAGACATCCCCAAGGGTTACCCCCAAATCCTCGAGGCGAGCAACATCACTTCCATGTCGGTCCAGTTTGGCTGGCTCCCCCCCGTGCTGGCCGAGAGGAACGGAGCCATCGTCAAATACACTGTGGCCTACCGGGAAGCCGGTTCTCCCGGCAACCCGTTGGAAAAAGACCTGCCCCCCTCCCCAGAGAACTCGTACACCCTCAACGGCCTCAAACCCAACACCGCCTATGACGTTAAAATCCGTGCTCACACCAGTAAAGGCCCCGGGCCCTACAGCCCGACCGTCCAGTATCGGACGTTCCAGCTGGATCAAGGTAGGACTTACCGGTTTCTCCTCCCTCTCTCTCCTTGTAACCGGGGCTGGTGCCGGGAGGCAGAGAGCTGGAGAGGTCAAGCCAGGCTCAGCCAGGCTCGTGAGTAAATGCAGAGCACTCTGGTGTCACACTCAGTCCCTCAGCTCCTCTCTGCCTTGTGCCAGGTAAGTCCCTTTTTACCGCTTTCTTCTAAGTTAAGTCCGGACACCCTTCTTTCACTGGCACCTGAAGCGGGGGGCCAGTCGCTGTACAGGTGGGAAGAGCATTTTCTTCAGCTTTTGCAAACAGACAAAAGAAAAGAGAAAAAAAAATACAAAAATAATTAAAAAAAACCCCAACCAAACCTCAAAATGTGACCTGGGATGGGTTTCCTCACCTGAGCATGCTCAGAAAGCCAGCACCTCGTTCCTGCAGCAGCCACCCAGACCCAGAAATGTGTGGGCAAAGCCACGCACCCTCCCTCACCCTTCCCTGGGCATGGGGACAGGGAGCACTAGGAGATGGACCTTGGCAAAACTCAAGCAAAGAGTGGAGGAGGGAGAAGCCCTTCCGTTCTTGCAGCAGCAGCCAGACCCAGACTGGCAGGCCCTTTACCCAGTACCTGACGTTCTCTTCCTTCTCTTTTTCGCTCTTCCTTCCCTCTGCTGCCTTTTCTTCTCCTTTCTCCCCTTTCTCCTCACTTTTCTCTCAGCAGTTTTACCCAAAAACTTCAAGGTGAAGATGGTGACAAAGACATCTGTCCTTTTGAGCTGGGAGTTTCCTGAGAATTACAATTCTCCCACCCCATACAAGGCAAGTGGAATGGAGGAGTCAGAACTGTGTTTCCTCCCAGTTTCCTGGGAGTCTTGTCTGTTGGTTTGGATAAGAGGTTGTAAGAGGCAGGAATCCAGAATTGTAACCCAGAATTGTTGTCATATTGTATCAGATAGGGGCAAATAATGGTTAATTACTAGATCAAAGAGATGGGCTGAAAATCAGGGCTGTTGGGTTGCATTCCCACCTCCGTTATCAAATCATTGCATCCCTTGGCAAATTGCCACCATTTTCCCATGTCCAGATAGAAATTTCTCTTTCCAGAGAAGTCCCAAGGCTTTGTCCTGCATCTGCCCTGTGCTGGGGGACCCTCTTGTGCAGTGGGCACAAGAGACAGACAGTTCCCCATTCAAATGCCTTCAATTCCAGGGTTTGCTCCTGCTCTGGCAAAGCTGGTTCGCTCACAGCGACGGGGAGGAAGGAGGTTGCTTGAGCAGCATCAGCCTTGCTCATGGTACCACTTTGCTGCCCCTTTGTCTCACCCAGATCCAGTACAACGGGCTGAACGTCGACGTGGACGGACGCACCACCAAGAAACTCATCACCAACCTGAAGCCCCGCACGTTCTACAACTTTGTTCTGATGAACCGGGGCAATAGCATGGGGGGCTTGCAGCAGAACGTGGCGGCCTGGACCGCTGCTGACATGTTATCAAAGAAGCCAGAGGTGACCCACAAGCCTGATGCTGATGGCAACGTGGTGGTTGTTTTCCCGGATGTGAAGAGCTCTGTGCCCATCCAGTAGGTTTCCGTTAAACTGCAGATGTTGGGGGGGGCTCAGGTTATGTTTTGGGGGTCAGCCCTTATGGCTGGAGTCCACAGGGGGGTTGTTGCCTGTATTTTCAGCCTTGCCTGACTGTTGTGTTTTGGAACCACTTCCTAGAGCTAACAGGATGCCAAAGAAATGCAAAGGAAATAAATAAGGAGACATGTCATATGGGGCTGCCATTGAATCCAGGCTCGTTCCAGGGGCAGCAATAACAACTGCTAAATTAAAAATAAGGAGGTTGCTGAGTTGGGCCAGGGTGGCTGTTTGGACAAATCTAGCCTTCCACATCGGTGTGTACACTCTCTTCTTCTCATAGAAGGAGAGATTGGCTCATAGAAGGAGATTAATTCCTTCTGTTTCTTCTGATCATTCCCAACTCTTAGGGCTTACTACATTGTGGTGGTGCCTCTAAGGAAGTCCCGGGGAGGACAGTTCCTCAACCCCTTGGGCAGCCCTGAGGAGATGGACCTGGAGGAGGTGAGTGTGGGTGAAACTGAAGCCAGCTGTAGGAAAACAGCTATAATGGATGGGATGGTGGCCTGAGACCTGGAGAGGGTGGTTTTAGCTTCATGTTCTGAGTTAGCTAAGATGAGGCCAGTCTGAGTGGGATGGTTTAGTTCTCCTTCCTTCCTGCTCCCTTGATGATGCTGAAGGCATCGGGGCTCACAGTGTTCCTTTGCTTCCTCCAGCTCGTCCAGGACATTGCCAGGCTCCGACGCCGAAGTCTACGTCACTCTCGACAACTGGACTTCCCCAAGCCCTACATTGCTGCCCGATTCCGGTCCCTCCCCTCCCACTTCATCTTGGGGGACATGAAGCACTACGACAACTTCGAGAACAGAGCCCTGGAGCCAGGGCAGAAATATGTCATCTTCATCCTGGCCGTGCTCCAGGAACCCGAGGCCGTAAGTGCTTTCTCTTGCCCTCTTCAGATGCTCGTGCCCCTCTGTCCTATCAACCAGAGACAGCAGCTGGTCCCTCATGAGGTGCCAGAAACCCTGGTGCCCTCCTGGCACTCTCTGTAACTCTCTCCCACCAGATGCCAGAGCTAGAGGGTGTTTTTTCTTTGTAAAGACCTTCCAGTCCAGCTGTGGAGCTATTTATGCTTGTGTCTGCATTCAGCAACGTGCTCTTCCAAGCAGACAGACCAATGACACAAGCACCTTGTGCACTGCTGCTGCATTTTCCCAGTCTCCATAGCCAGGACTTGCTGCACTTCTGGCTCTAGATTTGAGTCCAGAATGGGGAGTACTGAACTAGCCACGCAGGACTGCACTCGAGTTCAGAGATCACTGTGTCAAACCCTTTTACAAAGAGTAATTTCTTGTAAAAGCTGTCCTTGTATTCCTTAGAGCAGTGACCCTGGACATCCTGCTTAGATTCCCATTCCCTGGACGTTGCTAAGTTCCTCACCGAGCAGAGAGGGGAACATTTTTTACAGAAAACTACCTGTGTTCTCTGCTCTTTTTACTACTGCAGGCACCTCTGCTGATTTCAGTGGTGCCATGTTTGGCTTTATGAAAACAACTGTTTTAATATTTACCTGCCTCCTCCCCCCTGCACAATAGAAAGCACTCTAATACTTTGTTCTTTTTAAATCCCCCTATGGGGTTGTAGCAGGGAGCTATTTGAAATTAAGGGTTTTCAGAGGGTTTTTTTTCCCAAATAAATATTTAGTTGTGTATTTGATATTAAAGGATTAGGCTGACACGCTTCTGAATGGGTTTCTCAATCGGATTACTGCAGCTTGTGGTAATTTCTGCTTTAGAACAAGGTACTGCACAGTCATGACAGCCTGGATTCACAGCAGCATTTCATTTCTTGCTGAGAGCGGAGAGTTCAAGGACACAGAGCCCAAATCTCCCATTCCTATCCTGTCCCTGTCTCACCCAAACCAGAGCATGCCAGTTTGCATCTGTACACTTAGTTTCTGTAGGTCCTGTGTAAGATGGGAACACAGCCTTCCTGGGGTGGGGAGATTGTAACGCTCATGAGAACAAGCAGGCAGAGCCCATTAATTAGGACTCTGATCAGTTTTAATGTGCCTCTGATGATCCTCAAGAGCACAGCTCACAGCAGAGGGAGCAGAGGAGACATATTGCATTTTATTAATTTATATTTAATTCTAAGGGTGAAGTATTTTCAGTCACCAGACCAGAGTGTTTCTAAGTGTTAATTCTTGTTTTAATGCCTTCCCTCTTTCTCTGTAATCCCATCTGACTGTCAAAATCCAGATGGTTACATGAAAACATGGAGAAAGTGTTTGTGGCAGCAGAGTGGGCTCAGGGATGTGGTGGAGCAGAGGCATAGTCAACTGATTTTCTAAAAACGCCTTCCTGGCAGTAAGATGAGGTGAGCCACAGGCACGAGGCAGTCCACAGCTTCATGGGAAGCCCATCTTTCAATGGCCTGTCTTGCCTGGAGCGTTGAAGGAGGAAGATACCTGTCTCGTGGTTGCTCACAGAGAAGAGTTTGTTCTGTAGATTGTAGAGGGCATTTTCTCTGTTGTTATTCGGCTGGTGCTGCAGAGCATTCTCTTTTGGATTACTGTGTGCTGCTGTTTTCAGTCCCCATTCCATCTCTGAACTCTGTTCCATGTCTTTTACAGACTTTTGCTGCTAGTCCTTTCTCCGACCCCATCCAGCTGGACAACCCCGATCCACAGCCCATCATTGATGGAGAGGAAGGGCTGATCTGGGTCATTGGGCCCGTCCTGGCCGTGGTGTTCATCATCTGCATTGTCATTGCCATTCTGCTCTACAAAAAGTAAGAGATGCTTCTTGCCCAGATCTGTGACCATTTTGGATGTCCCCAGCTCTAACCCCTGAAGGGAATTTCTTCCTTGGTCCTGTAGTTGCCAGCTGAGGGTAAATCCATCCACAGCACCAGAGAGAGGAGCCCTGAGGCACAAATGCTGAATGGAAGGGTACAGGAGAGTGTAGCAGTGGGTTTCAGGGACTCACTGCTTCAGAGTCTACCCCATGGCACTCTTGGTAAAGCTGTGTGTGTCTATAGACACTCTGTTGTGGCATACGTGCAGTGAGTCTGTCAGGTCTCTTACCTGTCACCTCCAGAAGAGCTGGTCACAGCCACGGCCTCGGGCTCACCTTCCTGTGCCCTGTGTGTGTCCACGTGTGTGTGCACAATAGGGGTGAGGCAGAGAAAGAGGTCTCAGCAGAGACCTCCATTGTTCACAAACTGCTTTTCAGTAGGGGTTTAATGAGTCTGCAGGAAAGGAAGGAGGAACCCCTGGAAAAGCTTCCCTTTTCCTTGGCTTTCCGAGCAGCTCATGGTGTGTACATGGGAATGGGGCCCCTTGAGCACACACAGACCAACTGTGCAGGGAAAGGACAGCAGAGGAAGCAGATGCTGAGCAAAACAGATGAAGAAAGGGCAGGATGGCAGCTGTGGCCAATGCAGGGCTGTCCTTACTGGGACATCTCCTACTCAGGATGAAGAGAGCGCCCCTAACCCTGCTCCATCTTTCACCCACACAGGTGTGTTTGCTTGTGCACACATGGGTGTGTCTTTTGCAATGCTCTGGCGTTCAGGAACTCAGGTGGTCCTTGTTAGTGTTTGTTAGCTCTCATTTGACTGGGTAACCTTGCTGGTCCCAGCTTCCACCTGTGTCACCAGGGTTAGAGCTGAGCAAATGCTTTCCGTTTCCTCTGCAAGTCCTTTCTAACCTGAACATTTGTCTTGTCTTTTCTCCACTTACTGCTTTCCTGGACAGCAAGCCAGACAGGTAAGAGCACCAGATTTGCTGTTTGCTTAGGTTCTTTCTTGCTGGGCTGGCTGTGTGTTAGGTGGTGCTTACTCTCTGTGGTGATGGGGCTTTGGTGTTCCTACTGTTAGATCCGTGTCAGACTGGCATGGGACCATGTTTGAGTCA
Organism: Scolopax mira; assembly: GCA_004320125.1. Classification (NCBI taxonomy): domain Eukaryota; kingdom Metazoa; phylum Chordata; class Aves; order Charadriiformes; family Scolopacidae; genus Scolopax; species Scolopax mira. The sequence goes on along the minus strand of BJBW01000316.1, from coordinate 30,059 downwards.
GGGCAGATAAAGCAAAGAAAGCCCAGCTTTCTCCAGCTTGGCCATTCCTAAATATAATGGCCCTTTCTCTGAGCAGCAGTGACAGTAAACGGCTCATAAAATGTTGGGTTAATGGAGCAGAGAAACACCCATTTGCGTTGCAGTCAGAGGTGAACGTGGATTTTCTCCATGTCTAACTGCTCCATACAGGCTGTTCCCGAGCCACTGCCATACTGGGAGCAGCATCTCACCAGCTGAGTTGGCCTCAGCACGCTGCAAAAGCTATTCTGGTCCCATCAGCCAGGGACTTCTATCACAGTTCTTTTTTGACTGCAAAAATGAGACTTATTTCAGACCATTTCCAAGGCTGGGAGAGCTTTCACGGGCAGTAACTGATGTGTTTAGCCAACGAACTATTAACAGCACTTTTTAGAGCTGCGGCAAAAATAAACTACTCCCAAACTGCAAAGTGGTGCAGTTCCAAAATGCTGCCCCATGCAGTGCTGGCAGAGCTCATGCCACTTCTAGCTATTAATGACATTAAGAGACGGCTAAAAATGTACTGAATAACCTCTTCTCTGCCTGAGTAATTGCAGTTATTGCTGCAGGTGTATTACTAGAGGCTTCTGTGCAATCCAAGCAGGGCAGGGGAGGAGCTCGACAGCCATCTCGCTAGAAGGGCTTGGACAATATTTGCAGTCCTCAGGGTGTGGGTACACCTCTGCCTGCTGGAGAAGTTCTGCTCCCAGTCACTGTTCCCTTGCCAGAGGTTATCACATCTTCAGATCAGCACTGGGCATTGCTTCCAAATTCTTTTCAAGGAGAATGAGCCAGGTCAGCAAAGACTTTTCAACTGCTTCAGCTAACCTACCCAGTTCTGAGCAAAATATATTAGGAAGCACTGACGTGTACAACTCAGCTGGCAGGCTGGAGCAGGCTTCAGCTTCTGGCAAGGAGGTGAGACAGATCTCAGCAGGCACAGCTGTGATGGGAGAGGATGTGTCTACAATGCTTTCTGAACCCAGATTTTTAGGGTTCTGCAGATCCAAAAAGGTGGAAAACCAATGCTCTGACTTCTCTGTCTGCAGCCAGGTATCGAGAGCTCCTCAACAAGCCAACAGAGCAATATCAGTACTTTATGTACAAGGTCACAGCCAGGAGATTCTGTACTTTTCCAAATGATTATGTTGGCTCTGCTTCTTTCAGGCTGAAAATGGCTTGGCCAAAATTGGAGGGTTTCTGCTCTCAGAGCTCTGTAGAGTTCAGTGGAGGCTTGGGTGTGCAGAGAGGCTGAGGTGGGAGCTTGCAGCACCTCAGCAGCTCTTTGCTGCCCATCTGTGCTTCTGCTTGGGGCTGAGGGGGAACTTCCAGACTTGTGTGAAAGCTGCTGAGGGGTTTGTAAACCCATCAAACACAGCACTGACAAAGCCTCTAAACCCCATCCCTTTTCTGATGCATTTTGTGTAACTTACATCCTTGGCTGCATCTTGCCCTGATTTCAGTGGGAGCTCTTCTCAGATCTAAACACAGTCTGAGGAGCTGAAAAGGCTAAAAGGCCCATAAGCTAAGATACTTTGTCTTTTTGTGTCTTTTTTTTTTTGTGTGTGTCTTTTTTTTTTTTCCTTTCTTTTTTTTTTTAAAGCAAACGGAAAGATTCAGAGCCACGGACAAAATGCCTCCTGAACAATGCTGAAATCACCCCTCACCACCCTAAGGACCCCGTGGAAATGAGGCGCATCAACTTCCAAACTCCAGGTAACCGGCTGCAAACCAGCCTTTCTCACCAGGAAGGCAGGAACGGAGCAACTGCCCTTTCCTCAGCCCCTTCCTGCCTGTGTGAAGGTTACTGTGGCCTTTGAGACCTTGAGGATGTGGCCAAGGAACCTCCAGCCTTGTCTACACTGAGCGATACTGCTGAAATAAACCTTTGCTGGGACCCTCGAGGACCTGGCACAGGCTGTACCCAGCACCAGCAAGGCAGGAAGAGGGGCTTTCCTGGGCAAACTGGTACATTCTGGGCTAAGTTTGTGGCTGCAAAGTGCCATGGCCGTGCCAGGCTTGCCAGTCCCCCAGTGCCACCGTGCCTCACACTGAGAGGTCCCCAGGGGTGTTGGGGATGAAGCATGGTGGCTCCCCAGCACGCCCAGCTCCAGCCACATCTACAACCAATGCTTTCTGCCTACGTCCCAACACACTCTGACTGGGAGCTGGGCCTGTCCCATGGGTTTGGTGAGAGAGAAAGGCAGCCGGTTGCTTCACGCAGAGGAGGCGGCGTCTCCTCGCCCGGTGCAGGCCCCATCGCTGTGAGCTGCCTTGTGACAGGACTTCGCTGCTGGGCAGAGAGGCTCCTCCTTTCCTTACATGTCCCCATGTACATGCATGTCTCTGCTGCCTGCATGGCACCTCCAACACAGCCCGGCCTGGGCATGTCCTCACCCAGACAAAACCCTTGGCGATGGTGATCAGCACCCACACACGGGTACACGCCTCTGAGGTCCTGGTGCTTTGGAAGGGAATTTATTGTGCTTTTTGGGGAGGGGGGGGCTGGCTGTTGTTTTCAGTTTTGTTTGTATTTTTTTGCTGTTTTGTGCTTGTTAGTAATGTTTCTGCAGCTCCTGTGTCCCCTTCCCATCCCAGTCCTGTCCTTAGCGTTGTCTGAGTTTTCTCAGGGTGAGGTTGGCAAGGCAGGAGGAAACCAGAGAGTGGGGGTCTCTGGGGGGAAGCACAAAGGCAGGATCGAGCTGAGAGTTTCACATCAAAAAGGGTGAGAAACAACTTGTTGGTATCAACCCAGGCTTAGGAAAGATTGAGTCTCAGCTGAGGGATGGAAATGAGTTTAATCCAGCATGAGGGGACTGAATGCAGGGCAGGTGAGAAGGCGTCAGGTCTCTAAATCACCTCTTACTTGGTTGTGCTCTTGCAGGAGAGTCTGAAGGTGTTTGAGATCTTTTGAATGTCCCTGCTGCCAATGTTACATACTGGGTACAAACAGGAGCTCCCTTTGGGGAGGTTGGTTTCTGGGTGCTCCAGGTGGTGGTGTGAGACCCAAGAGCGAGAGCTGCCCTCCCCACTGTGAAACCTGTGCTGAGATAAAAATAAGGACAAAAGGTGGTGGCTGTCAGCATAGCCTGGAGCAGCTGAGGGTGCTGTTCCACCTCCTTCCCTCACTGGGTGTTTGTCTCTGTTCCCCCAGGAGAGCAGAGACAGCTGAGGGCACTTCCAGTCTTTGGTTGATGTGGGTGATAGATGAGTGAGCCTGTCTCTCTTGACCCTGCTCTTTGGGTTGTGCTGTACCTCTGAAATCTTGCTCTAAGAGGTAGCCAAGACATGCAAACCTGCCATTAAGGCTCTGCACAGTAAAGGTCTCGTCATCTCAAAAGGCTGCCCAGACTTGTCCAGTCTAGAAGGACGTAGAAAACATCTACGTATAGAAAGATGCTGCTGCCTTTTCTTTATAAGTTTATTTTGCCAATAGTTTATCTAGCTAGTTTATTCTGCCATGTAGTTTGTAAAGAGGTAAAAGGTTTTAAAGGATTTGGAAGAGTTGGTCTCCTACCTCCCACAGAACTTTGGAGGGAGTTGGGTGGAACTGGAAATGTGTGGAAAATCAGCACTTGAAGCGTGTTGGTGATGATGGAGAGATTGCAGTGCAGTTTGCAGGGGAAGGCTCCATAGGTGCTGTCTGAATTAAAGCCATATGAATTAAATATTTTGTGGTTTCGAAGAGGGTCTCTAGGCTCTTCTCCAGCCAGATCACCCAGGGTCCAGCCAGCAGAGAGTTTTGCTCCTGTCCCCAGGAGCAAAATAGAGGGGGGATTTGGGAATGGGAATGTGAGTGAGCATCTCTGCAGCTCAGAGAGGGGAAGGCATAGTACATCTTAGACATCCTGTCCTAGCCTAATCAGCACAAAAAATAACTTTATTTTCCTCTTCAGATTTATGTTGGTTTTTTATTTTTTTATTAGCATGAAAATTTTTTTAAAAGTGTATATTTTATTTATTTATTTTTTACTGTTTTCTGCAGATTCTGGTCTGAGCAGCCCTCTCAGTGACCCTGAGTTTGACTTTGAAAGTTAGTTCCTGTGTGTTTTTGTTCCTGTTGGTTTCATTTTACACCCCCCCCATTATTATTTTTTTCTCTTCTGTCGCTTTCCTTTCCAATTATGTTTTGTTCCTGTTATTTTAAATATATTTATTATTTTTGCCGAATTCTCTGTATTCCTGCGGTGTTTGCCCATCTCATCCCTTTTCTGTGCCATCTGTTTGTCTGAACTGCGCTTCCAGTTTTACAGTATCAAACAACAGGCCTTTTTGCAAGACAAGGGTAGCAGCAGCAGAATAGACCCCCCCCAGTAGGAGTGTGGGACACTGTCTGTCCTTCTGTGTCTCTTTTTGCTGTCTCAGGAAAAAGACCTGGCTTTCAAGGCTTCTTTTCTCCCCATTGTCGAAGGTGTTTTTTCATTTCTGAAGCTTGGCTAAATGTCCCTTGTATTTGTTCATGGGCAGAGAGTGATCTTTTGTGCAGCAGTGTGTGTTTGTGTGTGTGTTTGTGTGTGCCCGTGGTTTTGTCTTCGTAATGTGGGGAAAGAGAAAAACCAGAGCTGCAGCTGACGATCCCCTCGCTCTTCGGAGAGAGCCCCGTGGGCACCTTTTCATGTCAACAGAGGAAAAAGGGCTCTTTCCCATCCGTGGCAGGTGCCTGTTCCTTGGCATTGACTTGTTCCAGGAGCACAAAGACCAGCAGCCTCTCCATGGTCCTTCCCACCCCGGGGTTTCGTGCTGGGTGCCATCCAGCCGCTGCAATTTTCCAAGGAGAAATGGGCTCTGGCCCATGTAGCAGATGTGAGGGTGACGTTTCTGGCGAGTTGGCTGGTGCACAGAGAATCAAGTCTTTTGTGATAAGATTAGAGGGATTCAAGTGATTGAAATGTTAGATGAGACCAGCTCTAAAAGACTTCATCCCCATTTGAAGTCAAGATCCCAGCTTTGCTGGGTGGGTTTGAGTTCTGGGAGTGTTTTTTTATGCTGGGCAGGGAAGGAGATATGAGGTTTTAGCTGACAAATGTGAAGAATCACAGATGCTGCTCGTGCTTGGAGGAGATGTGAGGGCTGGGACATTTTTCTGAGTAGTCCAATGCAAATTGGACTTTTGGTCTCTTTGGTATTGAATGTTCCTGTCCATACAGTCCCAGTCCACCTGCCACCTCCCCCCAACCCCTTTATTGTGATGGAGAAGGATTGGGGGGAGGGGGTTTCAAGCCATGCTGGTCCTTGGCTGAGCTTCAGGCCCCTCTGCCACCCTCGCTGCTGCTCCACAGGGAGCAGAGGAACCTGCCAGCCCTTCCCCTTCATGTCTAAATAAAGAGATATTGAATTAAGGCAGATGCAGGAGAAGCTGCACCTGGGTTGTTTAATGTCAGACTCCTCCTGGATCTTAATGGGAACCCCAATGCACTTGGCATTTTGACCAGGAAAGAGTTTATCGCTGCAGAGGTTTCTGGTCGCCTTTTATTATAAAGGGCCCTAGAAATTGATCCGACAAGGAGATTTCTGTCTTTAACAGCAGCAAAACAAGGCAAGTTCCCATGTGCTCTCAGCCAGGGTCTGTTTGCAGGGTAGGGCAGGATGTTTCCCAGCACAGAGACAGAGCTGGTTTTAAGGAGCCAGTCACAGAGGATTTTTCCTGGAGCTTTTATGAAGGAAACTTGTGAAATGCCTTCAAGGGGAACGTGCCTTCTCATTCCAGACTGGCACAGTGGGCCTTTCCATGCAGCCTGCTTACTCAGAGGGAATGACATTGCTCCATGACTTCTAAGCCAAAGAGAATGTGAAGGGTTTTTTTTTTTTTCTTGCTTGCTCATTATTATTAGGTTTTCTAATTGTGGGTTGTTGGGGTTTTTTTTCCTTTTAACCTATGTGTTCATCATTTGGGATTTAGTTTATGGCACTGTGTTTCTAAGCACGCTTCAGCAAATAATCTCTGTTTTTTTGCAGCAGAGTTAGGTGTTGGCAGCCGGGCTGAGAGCTGCCTCCCAGCTCAGAGGGGGAAAGAAGTCAGTGGGGGGGTGACCTGCACAGAGCTGGAGATGGTTTATTGAGTTGCCAGAAGTTGTTCTGAGTAGAGTTTGGCTTTGCTCTAATGCTGCAGCTCGAGGTGTGTTTGTTGCCCTCTTCAGCCCTTCCTTTCAGAGGCAGAAGGACAGACACTGAGTGAGAAAAGTGATTATAATATTTACTTGGTTTGGTCTCTGACCTCGGGTATCTCAACCAGCATGGCCTTCCCGCCCCAGGTGGGCAGAGAGAGGACCAGTTCCTCCCAACACCCCCAGTCTGCATCCATTGCTGTGGTACTGGGCTGGACGGCAGCCACCTGCCAGTACAGGGTGGGAAGCAAAGGAGAAATTCTTCTCCAGGTACAGTGGGAACAAGACATTGAACGATTAACCAGGAGCTTTTCCTCCATGAGCCGGGAGGGACTTTTTGCTCTGGTGCTCAGGAGACTAGAATGGAGCCAGTGCAGCCTCCAGAATACTTTGGGGTTATTTTTGTGGGCTTTTTTGGTCTACTTCCCCCCGCTCCTTCTATTTTCAGCCAGACTTCCATGCTGAAAATAGTTGTGTAGATAGCTTAGGAGAAACCTGTTGGGGTGGTGTCTCAAATCCCCACTCTGTGGCAGACTCATCCTGTCCCCAGGCCTGGGGGAGGCAGCATCTCTCCAGAAGTCACTGTAAAACTGAGGATGTCATGCTTGCTTTGCCATCTGTGTGCTGAGTTTTCAGAGTATCTGATCATGCTGTTGCCACCGCCGCTGCTTTGTCACAAATCAACACCCACGGGGCTCGAAATTCTCCCTGGCTTCCATCTCTTCTCCACTCTTGTCCTCCTCATTGTGGGCACTGCCCAGGGCTTCTCGACACGCTGCTGTCCTCGCCTGTCTGCTGCCATTCGTAGCAGGATGGCCTGGCAGAGGGCACGGGAAGCCTTTGGAAAAACATCCCCCAGTGTAGATGAGCAAAGCACGGAGCGCTTTTCCACCTCGATTTGTAGTGTAGCTGTTTGAGATGATGGGATGGGAAGGATCCCTGCTCTTTCCAGAGCTCCATCTGCCCCTCTCGGAGCAGGATGTTCAGATCACACTTCAGACTGCAAACCCAGTCTGCCTTAACCCCGTTCCTGGCTGAGATGTGCCTTCAGTCTGACCAGCACACCTCAGAGAAGAGAGGGACTGGTTCCCTGGCACATCTCTCTGCCTCAATACGAGCACAAGGAAGCGATGGTGAGAATTGTGAGGTAAACCAGGGTCACGAGGCATCGGTCTCCCCAGCAGATAGTTTCCCATCCCCTAGACTGCCAAGGGTCAGAGGATCTTTTGCCTCTCCATCACAAAAGGTAATGCCCCCCTGAGGAGAGGTACAACGGGTTGGTCCAGCCTGTCCCACCGCGCTGGCCATCTGCGGGCTGCGCTGCAGGAGGAACATCATCCACAGCTTCCCGTGCCTGGTTGTGCTCTTGGAGCAGCAAAGGTTAGACCATGAGCTCACCAAGGAGCTCACGGAGATGAGGACAATTCCTGAAAAGCCTCCCCTGCTTCCCCCCATCTGCATTCCCTTCCCCTGCCCCACATCACCACGGTTGGCTGGATCCCTGCCCCTTCCCTTCTTTTGTGTTGGAGTTTGTTTATGATCCTTGCGGGTGCTGTAACATTTGCTGCGTAGGTTCCTCTGGCAGCGTTTGCTCATTTTAAGTCCACTATTGGAATCGCTAACGTGCATCTGCTCTTCGGATTTTCCTTTTTTGTTTTGCTCTGATTTACACATTGAAAATGGGGCCATCATGGGAACACTCTCATTTTACTGGATTTTTTTTCTTTTTTTTACTTCCTTAATTTTTATTTTTTACTTCCAAGGACACAATTTCGAGCCCTGAATTCTTCTCTTCTAACCTCCCTACTTTCATTGCAGATCTTGCATTGTAATTTTTTTTCTTTTCTTGTTTCTTCTTTCTTATAAAATGTGCAACAGTTGTGAGTTTTAGCTGTTATTAAATGAGATTCTTTTCCTGCTGTCTTGTCTTTTAGGTATGCTCAGCCACCCACCAATCCCCGTTTCCGAGCTGGCTGAACACACAGAGCATCTCAAAGCTAATGATAACCTGAAATTGTCCCAAGAGTATGAGGTATGAGTGCTGTGCGTGGTTTTGCAGAGCCAGGGAATTGGAAAATTCAGGCAGGGCCCTCGTCCAAATAAACATAGCTTCATTTTAAGGGTCTGGTTAGTGGAAATAGAAAAAGCTATTTATGTATTGAAACTTCAGTACTTGCCCAGTGTTTTGCTGGGTTCAGTTGTAGATCATAAAAAAAGGAAGAGGCTTGATCCGTGAGCAGTTCTGAGCCAAAGAGTGGACACCTCGGGCAGGGTCTGAGCTCCCTTGGTGAAGAGGATGCATTTCTGGAAGGTGGAAGGTGACCCCTCCCAGACCAATGGAATGGGGGTTCTCCTTGGGGTGTCTATGTCCTGCTGCTCAGCATGGAGAGGACCAAGCTGATAGCTGAAGTTAGGTGAGATGAGCACTGAGTCCTCCCCAGCTGAGGTGATCAGCAGCCATGGGGCTGAAGCTGAGAAAACAGGATGATTTGTACCTTCTTTGTCTTGTCTTGGGGGTTTCTGCTTGTATTTTCTGCTTCCTGCTGATGTTTGGTTACTCAGATGGGCCCCTGCAGGCGACTAACTGAGCCTGCTGGACTTGCATTTCAAATGAGGATCCCAGACTGTAAAATTCCCACCTTGCCAGGGCTGATGGGTCAGGGGAGTCTGAGGGGGGAAGATGAAGAGCATCATGGCCCCCAACGTTAGCACTACAGCTCCATAGCACAGTGTCTTTGTCACCAGATGGGGAAGGGCTGTGTGTTGCTCCTCTCCACTCATGGTGTTGTGGTTCCATCAGCACTGGTTGAATCCCAGCGCCAGGACCATCGGCATGCGGGCTGCTTCCACTGCTGATTCAACATATGACTGCATTTTTTGGGTTGTTTTTCAAAAGACATGAAATGCCCTGACATTTTTAGACTGATAACCAGTCTAAGCCACCTAGTTGTGCTTGCAGGCAGAGAGCGAGGGGGTGTTTTCTGAACAAAGGACTGTTTCTGGGATGCTTTCTCCCCAGTCTGCCCTGCAGCCATCGCCAGGCGTGAAGCATCTCCCAGCTCCTCATCCTCGGGGGGTGGGAGGCTGCACGGGAGAGGAGGCACATTTGCTCTGCCCGGGGTCTTTCACCCCACGTCGGGGCACAGAGTGGGGAGCAGCAGCCTGTTAATATGTTCAATCCAGATTTCAAAGACTGATTTGCATAATGCAATATCCCCCCCAAGTGCCCTGGCTTCCTTCCAGCCCAACCTCCTCTAGTGGGAGAGCCAGAGCTAAACAAACATCGCTAATGAAATGAGCGCGAGGCGAGATTAGAGGGATGGAGAGCAAACAGACACATTACAACAGTATAAATATCCATTAGTTAGAAACGCTCTGCGCTGAGAGGTGCGAGAGGACGTTTGTGAGGGTGGTTTTGTACCGGCCCTGCTGCGACCACCGGGTCTGAGCCGTGCCCGGGGGCAGTGGGAGGCCAGCAAGGATGGACCTCTGCCAGCCCAAGGGGGCAAATCCAGGCAGGCATCTGCAGGCTCCCGTCCCCACCAGGCAGGAGCAGGGAGAGGGAGCAGTGAGGAACACAGCTCGGCACGCTCCTGCCAAGCCTTCAATTGAGGCAAACCCTTAGGGTTCTGCAAAATGATGAAGGAATTAAGCCCTTGTTTTATTTAATTCTCTGGCTGAGGATTTAGAGGTAAACGTAATTAACCTAATTTCCATATCTGGGACAGCTGGACTTTAGGAAAAAAAGAAAAGCAACCACCAAACCTGGCATAAATCACCAGGACAGGCAGCGAGGATTTTTCTCTCCAGTGCATTTTGTTGTTTACTCCTTCATCCCTTCTAGGAAAAAGACTTGTTGATTCAGTTTCTTCAGGCCAGTTTCTTCTCCCCTTCTCTGTCCGGGGAGACTCTCTCCTCTCTCTCCCCTCCCAGGGAGACCCTCTCCTCCCACCCTGCCCAGCCAGCAGCTGCCTGCCCCTGCCAGCCCCCCGGGGTGCTTTCCCTCCCCTCTGCCCTGGGAGACCCTCAGCACTGAGTCATGGTGGTCCCAAGTGGTGCTGTCTCTGCTCTTCACAGAGCAGCCCCCTCCCCTCCTGCTGCCCATGGGTTTCCCCTGAATTTTCATATCCCACTCGCACACCTGGTTATAAACCCTGCCCTCATTCAAATACCTTCTTCCCCAGGTATTAGTACTCACCAAGACACTGGTATGTTTATGCTCTCTTAATCATTGTTTAGCTTAACCATGCACAGATTTAGCTTCTTCATCATTTCATAAATACATCCTGATGTGATTGTTCCTGTTCCCTCCCAGTTGCCAGCTGTTAATCAGTGTCAGTACCACTGGGCTGTAACTAATCTCGTGCAGCCCCGGGCAGAAGCACAACCCAAGGCCTCTCTACTGCAGCCTGAAACTGCACTAATGCTTTTGCCAGTGGGTTGCACTGCATCGTGCCCCCCCCCCCAGAGGGGGATTTACCTCTCTGGGTGCACTGGGGGCCATGGGAGATGGGACATGAGCATCCTGTGCCACCAGGCTGGGGCTCTCCCGCTGCAAAGATCACTTCTTGAGGGTGAATGCTCTGTCCCTCAGCTAGATCTTCAGAGCCACCATCCGAGGTATTCAGAGTTTGATTTGCTGCTTTTCTCCTCTCTGACTCTTCTGTTTTCTTTCCCAATCCTCCAGTCCATTGACCCTGGCCAGCAGTTCACCTGGGAACACTCCAACCTCGAAGTGAACAAGCCCAAAAACCGTTACGCGAACGTGATTGCCTACGACCACTCGCGCGTCATCCTGCTGCCCATCGAAGGTACCGTGGCATCCCCCTTCCTCTATGTCAGCCTGAAACTGCTGCAGGGAGACATACTGCACCCAATCTTCCTCCTTTCCTCTTCCCCTCTATTGATGCTCTTCTCTTAGCATCTCCCTGGGAGTTTAGCAGGCAGGAGATACCTCTGTAAACCAGGTATTTGTTAAATTCTGGTGACTGACATATTCCCTGGAGCTGCAATCTCTCATTTCAAGGGCTGGTTTATCAAAAAGTTGTCTTCCCTTTACTTGGAAATCCCTGCTCGAGATGTTTCTGACTAAGGGGAAGAATTCAGACCACATAGTGCTTCAGAGAGAGCAGGAAGGGGGCAGAGGGTGGCAGGGAACAGGGAGCGTATCCGTCCAGTGGGTGAACAGAGAAGTAACACGGGGCTAATTGTACGAAGGGGAGTGTCAGCAACGGGGCAGAGATGTGGCTGCTGAGTTGCACAAACATAAAGATCACTCAATATGCAGCTCCTGCTGCCGTCCTTGCTCCTAAAAGGCTGAGAATAAGAAGGGTTAACCAAGTGTTAACCTGGTAGGTCATAAATTGTTTCCTGAGCTTCTTACGCGAGTGATGGTGCAGGCAAAAAATTTACATTAAATTTCCTGACTCGTGGCTCTTGACAGAGTTGCTCTGGTGCAGGCTCGGGTAAGAGGGGCTTTTGGTGGAGAAGAGATGGAGTTTAACAAGGCACCTGCCCTGATCGCTGCTGCTGAGATAACATTTGAGTTTCCTCGGCTCGGGTTGTGTGTGGCTGTGCTGCACAGATAAAATATTTAAGGCCAATCTTGCATTGCCAAGAGCTGATCATCTGAGCAGAGAGGCTCTGGGATGTCCTAATAACCCCCTGGTGAATGTAAAGGTTAATTCAGGGGCCATCGTGACAAGGGAATTGCTAGAATAATCTCCCTCTGCTGAGGTGACTGAGGGACACGGGAAGAGCTGTTCTGAGGTAACAACAGATCAGGGTGATTTGCCAAAAAGCTGCTCAAATCTGAATTGGTCTTGTCTGCCATTAGAGGATTTTAAAAATTCCTCATTGTGAAGATGACTGTGTTCTGGCTTGTTTTACTTCTGAGATTAATATTGGATGAGCCAAGGAAAGCAAAGTCTTTTAAAAGTTGCCTTATCATTCAAGGGAGGAGAGGCACAAGTGTGGAAATGAAGGACACTTTGGGGCTGGTCTTGGCTCTTGGGGAAGCAGGAGCAGAGGATGGATGCAGGCAGGTGGCATTGGCAGGGACTGATGGGGCAAGTACCATGGGCCAAGGTTTAATTTTCAAGCATCTGAGAGGTTCTGACACGTCTTGGCTGGTGTGGTCCTTCCTACCAGGCTGTATTTTATGCTGAGGGCTGGAAGATGAAAGGAGTTGGAGGAATTGGTTGTTGCTTTCTCTTTGTTTTAAATCTGGATTTGTCAAGGCTGCAGATTGTCGCCGTCTGCTTGGTCAGGAAGAAGTAGAGGCTTTAATTCTGCGACTTCTCTGTAACTGGGCCTGTCACACGGCGAAACGTTGCGGGAGCTCACGGCCACCATTTTAAATTACAGAGGGGACCTGAGGGGGCCAGAGAGGCGATTAATTCCAGAAGCTCGGCCTTGATCGCATTCCTACTGCTGCTACACAGCCACCTTCCCTCCTGAAATTTCAGTTTGGGAAGGAAAGGGGGGCAGGGAACCCTCCAGAAATTTAATCAAAAGCCATTTCTACCAGCAGCTGAAATTACTGTGTACCCTTGAGGACTGGCAGGCAATTCAGCGTGGATTGCGCCTCGCCAACGGGAGCAGCGATGTCTATTGCTACGGCAGGATGAGGACGAGCAACCCAATTTCATATTGGGACCTCTCCTCAGCCTTGGCTCCCCCTCGAGACATGAGTTAAACGTTCTGTACCGAGTTAATCATAGGTTAGCACAAACCTGCCAACCTTGCCAGCTGCTCTGCTGTAATTAGGAACAGGCCGGATCGCCAAACAGCGCGGCTGCTCCGTGCCAATCTCAGAGCTCTTGAAAGCTCAACCTGAACATCAGTGCTTGCCAGTGTCCATTTTAACTTCAGAGCAGTTTTCTCTCACCGCGTCCCAACCACCCTCTTCACGTTGGCAGAACCTCCTGGCGTTCACATCAAAGCCTTCAGACAAGGACACAGGCGAAGCAGCTGTAACTCAATAGCCTGTAACTCATGCGAAGAGGGGGGAAAAAAAATCTCCCCACTCCTAAAAATGACAGCGGACAATTTAAAGCAAGTCAAAGGCTGTAATTTCAAAGCCTTCACTGGCTGAATCAAGCCTGGTTTTATCCCTTGCTCTGTCCAGCTGTCAGGACAGAGACCTGGGATAAGACTTTGCTGTCTGGACTCTGGGTTATCTGGGACAAGGGCTTGGTCCTGTTTGAGACCAGTGAAGCAAGAGCCCTAAGCCAGGACTTTTGCCTCTGTTACCAACACTAATAAGAAGACCATGGTTTCAAGGCTTGATGTCTTTTTAATATTTTTTGCAAGAAGTTATTTGTCTCCCTGCAATGCAGACTTTTGAGGCAGGACTTCTAGCTGGGAAGAACTTGCAAAGAGCCTGTTACTCCCAGCTGTGATTCTAACCCACAGACCATGAAGGCTCTGCTGGTTTTGCAGGAAAATTCTAACAACATTCCTGCAAACATCTCCTCGTGCTTCAAGTCCTGTTCCATCCATTAACTGGCTTTTTCTGATTTAATGCAGGAATTGTGGGCAGTGATTACATCAATGCCAACTACATCGATGGCTACCGGAAGCAGAATGCCTACATTGCCACGCAGGGGCCTCTGCCAGAGACCTTTGGAGATTTTTGGAGGATGGTGTGGGAGCAGCGTTCAGCTACTATTGTTATGATGACTAAGCTGGAGGAGAAATCACGGGTAAGACGCATGAGAGGGATGACTAGTTAGTCATAATCCTGGGGGACTGGAGGGTAGGGTTGGGGAACAGCAAACCCCTTTGATCTGCAGCCCACGTTGCTGTCAGTGGGGGATTTTTGCCTGATTTGCCAGCACCCTGAAAGTTCAGTGATTTGGTGCTTTTAAAAACACAAACCATTCACCCTGGAAAGCTGCGGCCTCCTTTGCAGCTCCAAGAGAAGAGGATGCTCAATCCCTTCGCATGCTTTGTAGGTCTGTCTGGGAGTTAATCATGTGGCAAGTTTCACATTCAGGTCTCCTGTTTAACAAGCCCCAGTACATTCCCTCTAATCTTCAGGATCATTCCAGTCTATTGTCTACATGATTGATGGTGCATCAAAGCCTGTGCTTAGTCAGGAGGAGTTTTTTCATGCGGGGTCTGTCCCTGTCCTGGTTCTCTAGAAAGATTTCTTGCACCTTTCCTCCCCTTTGCAACCTGGTGTAACATCAGGGCAGAGCTTCCCCTGCAGCACAGGGTTTGTTCCAGTGGTTTCCAATCCCACCTGTCTTCCAGATAAAGTGTGACCAGTACTGGCCAGGCCGAGGGACCGACACTTATGGAATGATTCAAGTGACATTACTGGATACCATTGAATTGGCCACATTCTGCGTTCGAACCTTCTCCCTCCATAAGGTGAGATTTATCCCACTTGGGTTGTTTTTTTGGAGCTGGGCTTTGGCACACCCTCCTTGCCCAGCACGGGGCATGGTAAGGTGTGTTGGTACCTCACCTTGCTCCTGGTGCTGGTCTGTCTCTGCAGAATGGTTCCAGTGAGAAGCGGGAGGTTCGCCAGTTCCAGTTCACAGCCTGGCCTGACCACGGTGTACCCGAGTATCCCACCCCATTCCTGGCTTTCCTGAGACGGGTGAAAACCTGCAACCCCCCCGATGCTGGTCCCATTGTGGTGCACTGCAGGTACTGATTTCCTTCGCTTAATTCTTGCACGAGGCTTTCTCCAAGGGAGGCAGAAGCTCGGTAGGATGTTGAGTTGCACCAGAGAGACACGTACGGTCTCCCAGCAAGCACCCAGCAGAGAAGAGCAGTGCTGTAAAGTGGATTCCCAGTGTCTGAGGAGGATACTTGGGGGTTTCCTTGAGTGCAGAATTTCCTGAGATGGTTTAGTTTGCACCAACTCACTCAGATGTTGTTGGGAACGGGAAGCACCGTGTGCTCTCCCGGTGTCTGGTTCTGCGTGTAGGGGCTGTTTCGTGTCACAGCAGGAGGGAGGAAGGTGGAGTGTGTCCTAAGAAGCTGCTCGGTGTTGCTGCTGCATTGGGTGTTCAGTGCTGCCTCAGCTGTCAAAGGCAGAGCTGGCAGGGATTGAAAGGGGGGGGCTCGAGAGCTGCAGCTGTTCTGATAATGCTGAACTGAAGGCCCCTGTGGGCAGGCAGCGTTCCCTAATTCAATTTACAACCCAACGAGGAACGCTCGCAGCCTCAACTTCGATAAATCCCTCTGTTCCTCAGGAGGGTGTGGAGGAGCCTGCAGGTTCCTCGGCTCTGAGGAAAGACGTCTGAATTTTAGAGGCTGCTGGGGGAAGCTAATCCTGCCTCTCCTACAGGATGCCATTTAAACAGTCTTTGTAAGTGGGCAACTTATCACTAACCTTGCAGATGGCAATTATCGTGCACCTCTCAGAAAATGAATAAAGAGACCTGTCAGCTCATGACGTGCAGGGACCAGTTCCCAGATCAGCTGCTAAATTCGTGCCAAAGCTCCAGTCACCTGCTTGGTTCAGGTGTGAGGCAGTCTAATTAATAGAGATCAAGGGGGCTTTGTGAAAAAAGGGGCTGTACTGGAATAGTAAAAGGAAACCCTTTATTAGCAGTGGCAAATGCACAGCCCCACGGAGCCCTGCTGATTCACAAATGCCATTACACACAAGCTTGATGTTACCTTGATGCACAAAAACATTTAGGAAAAGAGGTGACGCATGTTATTCATTACAACATCAGTAGTTTCTCAGCTGCTGAAAGATCCGAGTGATTTTTAAGGGCTTTTTAAGCCCTTAGATGGTGCCAGCCTTTTGTTCAAGCCTAGAGCCCCCCAACCTAGAATTGTCATAATTGCGTGTGTCAGGAGAGTGCTCGTCCTGGGGATGTCACTGATGACGAGGCAGGAGAAAGGGGGCAGATCAGAGGGGCAAAAGGCACGTCACCAGAGGCACCTTTTCATCTTCTGTCCTGTCCTCGGTGACGTAAGCCCAAACTTGGTTGGGGAAGAGACTTGAGACAAAGCCCTGCACGCTGCGGGCTCTTTGGGTCTGTACTTCTGTGTGCAGATGAAGTTCTACTGAAGATGAGGGGTTTGGCAGCGCTGGCCCAGGTGGGGCTTGGATGAACACCTCTGTGGTTCCAGTGCAGGCTTTACTGGGCTCACACACCAGTGATTTTATCGTGCCACTGTCCCCAACCCTCCGGCACAGTCAAGAGCAGCTGAGAGGAGTAGGGCAGTAGCTCTCACCAGCACCAGTTCCATTAGACAAGTTCCTTCAATACAATAAAATTTATGAAGTGTCTGGATTTGTGAATCACATGCAGTCGAGGGGTTTGCCAGGAATCCCTTTGCCTGGGCCCACCAGCAGCCGTGATCACAGGGCTTTGGTTCCTTCCCTGTGACTGAGCGAGTGCGTTTGTTGTTCACTCTCTGCTCCTCCCCTGTGTTTGCTGCTGGTTGTGCCAGTGGAAACACCCTCGTGCGTGGGTGGCCTTTCGGAATATCTTTCTGCAGTGGCAGAACAGTCCAGTGCTTCATTGCTCCAATTTTTCCCCCCTTTTTTTTTTTTATTTTTCCAGTGCGGGCGTTGGACGGACTGGCTGCTTCATTGTGATCGACGCCATGTTGGAGAGGATAAAACACGAGAAGACGGTGGACATTTATGGACACGTCACCCTCATGAGGTCACAACGCAACTACATGGTACAGACAGAAGACCAGTACAGCTTTATCCACGATGCCTTGCTGGAGGCTGTCGCTTGCGGCAACACAGAGGTCCCAGCGCGGAACCTCTACACCTACATCCAGAAACTGGCACAGATCGAAGTTGGGGAGCACGTGACGGGCATGGAGCTGGAGTTCAAGGTACCAGGAGATGCTTGAATGGGGCCAGCAGTCACTGGGGAAGGCATTTCCTCCCAGAGCTTTGTTCTGCTGGCGCTCATACGTGGCAGGGAGCCTTTATACAGCTGATGGGAGATTTTTGTTTCCATGTTAGAGAAGTAATTACTTTTGTGACTTAGGCTACTGCAGTTCCCAGGGGAGAGAACTACCTGCCGCTGCAGGAGGTCATTTCAAATCCAGATTGAATTGGTTCACTCTTTAGATTGGATTTTATTAAGCTGCTTTTTTTTATTCTTTTCCCTTTTAAAGTTTTGCTGGGGGAACGGTCTCACATTAGTCCCCACTCTCCCCCCCCACCAAAAAAAAAAAGGAGGGCACACAATGGTGGAACACAGAGGGCAAGTTAAGTGGGCTGCCTTATGGCTCAAGAAAAAAATTGGCTTAAAAGTGGTTTTAAGTTGCTGCTTTTGCTTTCAGCGACTCGCCAACTCCAAAGCCCACACCTCCAGGTTCATCAGCGCCAACCTCCCATGCAACAAATTCAAGAACCGCCTTGTCAACATCATGCCCTACGAGACCACGCGGGTCTGTCTTCAGCCCATCAGAGGGGTGGAGGGCTCAGACTACATCAACGCCAGCTTCATCGATGGCTACAGGTAACCAACACCTCCAGCCCCATTCAGGGGGGTTCTGTGTGTGTGAGTCTGAGGAGACAGAAGTACAAAGGATGGATTCGGTCTTATCACAGGAATTTTCTTGTTCTGGGCCACCCCCTGTCCATTCTGCACACAGTGGGGCAGTGCTAGAGGTAAATTCCCTCTTACTGATGGCCAGTGACACACAGACAGACCAACCTCTGAGAAGCTTTATTCTCTGTGCTCTTAAAATTACTTATTCACCTAAGGCAAAGCAAATCAAACCCTTCTCCACTGTAGGTCCTAAACATAGAGTGTCAGTGAGGGGATGGATTTTGCCATTGGGAGATGTGCTCAGAGCTGGACCAGCTGAACCTGAGCCCAAACCGGGGGAACAAAGTGACTCCATGGGCACGATTCCTCACCCCCAGGTGCCTGTGCCAGTTCTGGCCCTGGCACCAGCATTAGGGCACCCCCATCCCTGGCGGTTGGATTCCTGATGTTACTTGGGCCCAGAAAACATGGATTCTGGTTCCAAGACTCCAGCACACCACATGCTACACTTTCTTCCATATCATATTAGATTTACCTTTGGGAATGGTAATTAGAGAAAGCTTCACCTTGGTTTTTTTGTTTGGTTTGGGGTTTTTTTTGGCTCATTAACACCAAAGACATCTCCTACCCCTTCAGACCTTTTGCTATTCTAGTTCTTCCCCAGTGTTTCCATTTGTTTTCCTGCTCTCCAGTTTTTTTATGTGTGTTTCCTGAAGCTTCTGCCCAAGCAGTTCTCCACAGCCATCCCCTTGACCTTCCCCTGTTGTGTTTGGCTCCATTCCAGGCAGCAGAAGGCTTACATTGCTACCCAAGGGCCGCTGGCAGAGACCACCGAGGATTTCTGGAGAATGCTGTGGGAGAACAACTCCACCATCGTCGTGATGTTGACCAAACTTCGCGAGATGGGTCGGGTAAGTGTGTGCTAAGGACAAACCTGGGGGGAGAAAGCTACAGTACAAGGGCTAACGGAGACCTTTCTGTCCCCTTGGCAGGAAAAGTGCCACCAGTACTGGCCAGCAGAGCGCTCTGCCCGCTACCAGTACTTTGTAGTAGATCCCATGGCTGAATACAACATGCCCCAGTACATCCTGCGAGAGTTCAAGGTCACCGATGCCAGGGTGAGTGGGTGATGCCCAGTCTGGGCTTGGAGGGGTGGAGGGGGCAGTTCAGACACACAATCAGGAAGGTGACCTCCAGAAAACGAGGGAATTTGGCTTGTTTGGGCTCCTATAAGAAAGAATGAGGTGAAACTCTGAAAGTCTGGGATTATCAGCAGCGGAGGAGAGCCAAGGAACAGAGCACACCAACACAGACAGATTGTGCTTTAATACATCTTCTTACAAATTGAAAGTACTTTTCTACCCTCTGCTCACTAATGACAGTAGTGAGTCACTTTGTTAGCCAAAGTGTGCTAACCAGCTTTTGCTTTTACTTAAAGTTTATTGAAAGTTGATGAAAGCAGGAAATAGTATCCCCCAAACAACTAATAAAAACACAGACCAGCAAAGGATACTCTGCACCCTGCAGGAAACGTGCTCTTCTCCTTGGGCTTTAAGAGAAGCCACTGTTACTCGTAGTAATAATCAAATAATTATAGAATCCACGTCAGATTTCTCCTCTGATGGAATACTTCAGTACCTTCTGAAATTTGTTTAGCAAATGTAACCCTCACTCTGAGTAGAGTCTTTGGATGCTGCCGGTGTTATAGAAGCTGATAACTCTATTGGCAAGGTTGGGAAGGAGGATGCCTCATCAGTCCTGCTAGAACAAGATTTATCTTCCTATCAGCTGTAATTCTGACACCATGGCAACTGTCTCAAAATTGATAGAGAGGCCGTAACCTCACCTTGAAGGTTCCTTTGCTGAAGATTCCATCTGTGCAGCCTCTGCCATGGTGGGAGAGCTCAGCACCTGCCAGGGGTGCAGATCTCTGCTGAGAGACACAAACATCAGCTGCAACACCAGCAGCTTCACCATCAGCTAGAGAAAATACAGCCATTTGGACTTGATTATAACATCAAGCTGGTTCTTTTTGTGCCCCTTAATGAACTAGCAATAAAATGGGGGGGGAATTTCAGGGTGGTGGGGGTTGTATTTGGTATCAGAAATATAAAATGTTCTAAATATTCCTGCTTTCTCCCCCAGGATGGTCAGTCACGAACTGTCCGTCAGTTCCAGTTCACTGACTGGCCAGAACAAGGTGTGCCAAAATCAGGAGAAGGTTTTATTGATTTCATCGGGCAGGTACATAAGACCAAGGAGCAGTTTGGGCAGGACGGCCCCATCTCTGTCCACTGCAGGTGAGCACCTGGAAACACCAAATTCAGCTGAGGATTAAAATTAAAATCCTATCAGTATCTCTCTCCTTTCCCACTCCCTCTTTGCAGGTGGATTTTTTGGAGGGTGTCTGGAGGTGGGGGGTGCCAAATACTGTTGCTTCTGTGAACTGAATTCCCCTCCCTTCAGACCTGGGCACTGCCCCCAGGCCTTTGTATGTGGGCTGAGGGATGAAACCCTGATACTGGGAAGGAGATGGGAACCACATGTTACTCTATGTTAGACCTGCAGGATTAGAAGTGGTTTTTACCAGTCTTAGCTCAGTTCTGCACCTCTAACACTGCTGGGTTCTGGTTGCTGGTAGCAAGAATTGTACCTCCCTACCCCAGGGAGATCCCCAGGGATGGTACCTCCCTACCCCTGGGCAGCAGGGGAATGACACCTTCTTCAAATTATTTAATTTAAAAAGCCTAATGTTATGTAGTACTATTAATTTTCACACTGAATGTTGTTTACCACTGCTCAAAGTTTGTAATTTTTTAAATTTTGCTTCCTCAAATGCTTGTTTGGGTCACACACACTGGCAGTTTAACTGCTTTTCTACCTCCTGGAGAACTTACTGAGGCTCCCCAATTCTATTATATCCGCATTCATAAGACATATTAGACACAGCTCAACCCTGCTGTACCCTCAGCATTTAGAAAAGCTAATTTACATTTGAATATTTTAACATACAGTTTTCCTTTCTTTCCTCCCATTCCTGCAGTGCTGGCGTGGGCAGGACCGGAGTGTTCATCACGTTGAGTATCGTCCTGGAGAGGATGCGTTACGAGGGGGTTGTAGATATTTTCCAGACAGTAAAGATGCTGCGAACACAACGACCTGCCATGGTGCAGACAGAGGTGAGGGGCAGTGGGGAGCAGTTCTGGGGGTGGCACAGCAAAGGGAACTGCCCGAGGGGCCTTTTGCCTTTCCAGCCACTCCCCCAACTTCAGCTGAAGGTCCCTCAGCAAGCCCAGGCTGATCTTATTATTTGTTATTTAGTAATGAAAAAAATAATAATAATTGTAAAGTCTCCTAAAGATTCTACCCCAGTCTGCCAGCCCCGACTCGTGCCTTGTCCCCTCCTCTGACCTCAGAGGGACTCACCTCCGAGTTCCTCAAAAGGAACCTGAGGGCCTCAAAACACAGCCCCCCCAGGCTGGGAGCCAGAAAGGGGAGTGGTGGGAAGAGGCACCACCACCAAAGGGATGGGATTTCCTTTCCCTGTGGTTTGCAGCTCTTGGAGAATAAAAGAGCTGGTTCCTGCCCAAGCAGATGGCAGCAGGAAGGCAGGGTGGGATCCTGAAGAGCTGTTTCGAGGCTCTGAAGCTGGTTCTCTTTGCTGTTGGCAGGACGAGTACCAGTTCTGTTACCAGGCGGCTCTGGAGTATCTGGGAAGTTTTGATCACTATGCAACATAAAAAGCCATCCCTTGTGCAGACTCTACCAACCACTTAAGTCCTGGAAGGCCTCTTTTGACCCAGGAGGAGCGCTCGAACTTAACAAAACTGAATCAGAAGTATCTTTTCATCCGGACAATGCATTGGGGAGCAGGGGGAAGGAGTGAAAGGAACACCCCTTCAGGAACTCCATGTTGTAACCTGGACCATGAAGAGGCAGCTCAGGAGAATTGCTGAAGGACTGCTTTAAGTGGTGAACTGCTCTTGTTACCTCAAGTGGTGTTCGCTGTGGAGGACGTTATGGACATCATGAAACAGATCCAAAAGCTAAAACACACCTTGTGAAACGTCGCCGCTGGAGAAGGGAAGGAAACCGACTTTGGTTACATCATTAGAGTTCAGTTTATTTACTAATATAGTTGGCAGTCTTTAAAGGAAGTCACTTGCAGAATTGAAGGTGGTCTGTAAAAGATAAGCAAAGGAGGTAAATCTCAACAACTTGGGCAAATTTAGGGTCAGGAGCTCTTCTAGCTGGAGTCTTAATAACCTCAGTGTCAACAGTGGGATGATTCTGGGCTTACAGGCACCTTGCAAACGGCCTTCACGGAATGCCCCTGCCATGAGAGGTTTTATAGCTCACATTTTGAATACTTGGAACATTCCTCATTTCTTCTAATTCCAAAATTTTATTTTTTAGGGTATTTAAAATTCTAGAGAAAGAGAGAGATCCAACCCCCAGCCCTGGCTGGTGTGGCCCCCTCCCCTCACACACCCTGGGACAGACAGAGGCAGCAGTTTCCTGGGGCTGCCTTTGCCCCTTCCCCTTTTCAGCACATCCAGCTTTCACAAAGGCATTAATTTGAGCAGTGGTGGGACCCCCCCCCAAAGAAAAGCAGCCTCTTTTCCCATTCTCTTTGTCCATTCACCCCCCCCAGCCCCCGTCGCAGGAGCATCTCTCTAAAGGAGCCCCCAGCAGCACCCGTAAGAAGCTGATTTCTAGTAGCCACCTGCTGCTGGCTGCTAGCCCTCACCTCTGGCCACAGTGGCTCTGGGAGCGAGGCAGAGATTCCCTCAGGACTGTCCCAGCTACCAACGTGCCCCCGCTCTGTAACAAACTGGGAGAGATGGAGTAGGATGGATGCATTCAATGGCATAGACTGTGAGTGGCTTTCTTTAAAGTATCAATGTAACTGTAACAAGTGACATTACCTTTTTTTTAAATAGTGTATTTTCTCCTTTTTTTTTAAAAAAAAAAAAAGACAAAGAATATCAGTCAATGAATTTAAAAGAAAAAAATTTGCTTATTTGTTCATATTATGTTTAAAGACAGTCTATTTTTTCACTGTAGAAATGTTATGTGTAATGGCTGTGATATATAAAAATGCAGTGCAAATTGCTACTTCTACATATTGCTTTTCTACCATTTAAAAGGTTTAACTTGCTCATGTAAGAACAGAATGTCCTTTCTGGATTTGGTTTGGGTTTTTTTTTTTTTGGTCCTTTTCTTTTAAACCATAGACATATCAGGTGTCTCTGGCAGCTGGGAGGGGAGCACAGCCCTGGCCAGGGGGTGCCAGTGCCACCCACCCCCTGGCAGCCCCAGCCACGGTGCCTGCCCTTCAGGGGGGCTGGGGACGAAGGGGGCAAGGGAACACCCGTGTCTTATGGTGCCTGAAAAGAGAGAGACGGGGATTTTTGGGAGACACTGACTGTTTGTATCATCGAGGGTGTGTTGTGGGGAACACCCCGGGGGTGTCGGGGGGCTGGGTTGGAGGGTCAATGCTCTGGCAGATGGACTCAAGGAGGAGTTTTCTCACAGAGGACGACGTGTCTGGGACGAGACCTACAGCCCCCAACGCTGCCTGCCCCTGACTTTTCCTTTGGTTTGGTTTTTTTTTTTTAATTATTCTTTTTCTAGAAGGGGTAAATCATGGTCATCAAGTGCTACCCAGAAAACCCCACAACAATCTATTTCCTGTCTTCAACTGAAAAAAGAAAAAAAAAAAAGAAAACAAAAAAAAAGACATGAATGAAACGCTTCCTCAAGATTTTACTTCTTATTTGTGTGAAAATTGCCCAAATTTCTAAGTATGTTGCAGCAAAATCTTACTGGACGAGTTGGGGGGAGAGGGGGGAGGTTGTTTTTTGTTTTTTTTTTTCCTTTGTATGAGAGCAAAGTGCTGTTGCTTTCACACTGTTATTTCAAACTGAAACAGTAAGTGGTTTTCCTACCACTGTGTATGTAGATATATTGACTTTGTATTAAAGGAAGATTGTCTGACAGGCCGGGCTGCAGCGCGCTTTGTGGGGAGACACGGGCAACGACCGAAACGCAGCCCCTGCACCACTCTTTGGTGCCCAGGGCCACCTACCAGCTTGCTCTCCCTCTGCTCTGGCTAAAAACAGGCCACCTTTACAAGCCAGTGCATGTGGGTGCAAAAAAAAAAAAAAATGAGCTCGTTTGGAGAAGTTTTGGCCAAATCACTGCAGTGACTCAGGCAGAGGTGGGCTCGGGCACAAGCTGATGGTGGGAGGGCTGGAGCCCCTCTGCTGGGAGGGGGGACTGTGAGAATTGGGGGGGTTCAGCCTGGAGAAGGCTCCAAGGAGACCTTAGAACCCCTAAAGGGGCTCCAGGAAAGCTGGGGAGGGACTCTT